>OZ007571.1:9316443-9358943 GCA_963931925.1 Onchidella celtica | reverse complement strand
TTGTGGCTTTCCCCCTTCCCTTTTTTTCTTTTTTCAACCATGGGAATGTTAATGTATTTCAAAACACATTCATGCGTCGTATGTCTTCATTATTGACTAAGTGCTAGGCTTGTACTTAATGTTAACGCTTCAGGTTTTTTTTTTTCTTTCGTTTCTTTTTTGAAGACACTTTTTATCTACCGTGGCAAATCTTAATGCATGAAATTCTCTTCTCAGCACGTTACTGTCCCCACCTTTTGGGTCATTAAAACGCAGAAATTTCACTGGTAGCATTGGGTTTTCATTAGCACGGTTTCCTCTGCGAGCAGACAGTGAAAAGCCCCCTAAAGGTGTGGAAAACTATAACACAACCAGTAGTAGCAGCAGCGACAACAACAACAATAGACACATGCCCGAGCAAAGAAAGAACAACAATTTAAAACAAAATGGCTGTCGTTACTTGCACGTACGTACAGGGGCGAAGCTTGGCCCTCTGCAGAGGGTAATCAGAATTTAAGCTAGTAAGATCCTTATAATAGGACGTATCGCTTCAACATATTTACATAATTATAAATGCAGCGACTAAAACAATGAAACGGGTGCTAGGCACTGCAAAATCTAAAGAGCGGACTATTCTTGTCAACAGGACAGGAATGCAGCAATTTACAAGCTAAACTAATCTGAAAATACCATTCATTCATACTAACAGACTTATAAACGCATATTTTTCATCCATTTTTTAAAATATAATTTGAACGGCAAGTTTTCATTGACATATTCATAGCTAGAGATTTTGTTATTCTACCATCAGTAAAGTTTCTCGAAAAAGACCCATTAATATTAAATGGCAGAAAGTGCTTAACTGGCATCTCTGTGACACAACAATGTGTAGCGATCTCGGAGAAGTGGCTATCTGCCGTTGCGGTACATGTTCGAGCGACCTATCAAGTGAATTGATGTTCTTAATACGTTCTACTGATTTTGATCACAGTTATATCTAGATCTAAACTATACATTATTATGCTTTGATAGCTCTTGCTGCGCATAGAGTAAATTATTCTTAGATTACCTCAAGCAAACAAAAAAATCCACCCAACTCTTTCACTCTACTCTTTACCTTTCGATTTGTATGAAAACGACCGCATAGTGAAAAACCTGCATAAGTACGTAAAATCGGGTCAAACTTTGATTATGGTCCTATTTTTTTCCCCCACTATTTTGCCGTCTGCGGCGCCACTTCGGGGAATACAGGCTATGCGCAAGCTAGCTTCTGGGTGTAGTCAAGTCTTCTTCGTCTTTGTTAATCACTGATTTTGGACCAGTTCATATGGTGTAAGTCCCCACAAAGATGCTTTTCGATGAGGGGTGTTAGACTATAACAACAAACCCAAAATAGCGACGTAAAATTGAATGCTGAACTGACTAAATGGACTTGGAGTTGGGCTCGATCTGAAAAGCACAGTAATTCTAGAATTAATATTCGAAGGGTAATCACTGATTATTGGATTATGAGGAAGCCTCGCCCCTGCGTACGTACCCTATTCGTTTTGCGCTAGGGGCGCTTACGTACTCGTCCCTAGCCCTAACCCCGTCTTTATCCTCAACCCTAACGGTTATCCAATCCTAACCCTGCCCTTTACCCTTTCAACCAAACAACAGGAGGAATCAAAATGAAAATCTGAAAGAACAATTAATTGAGGCTGTTGTTTGGAGTATTTCGGGAGGGGGCTCTCTAGCTGTAGAGTTACAAAAGGCTTTAAAATACACATCCCTAGAGATAAAACCTTCGGGCAAATACGTACTTGTAACAACAATCAAACAAAATACATGTGATATTTTCTGGCTATCATAGTTTCGACCAATCTGTGTACCAAACATTCTTCACTTTATCAAGCTGTTGCTCACGGTAATTTGCAACACTGAGGCCTACAACACGTTGCATAAGACTGCACCTTTCTGCCTCATGCCAAATGCCAGTACTACTCATTTCATTCATCCGTGTAACACTATTTAAGCCCGCAAGGAATAAGCCAATGAATGGATTTCGTTGCCTGCCAAACGTAGCCACCATTACGATTTATATCACTGGATAATAGCTACGTGACCGTTAATACTACAGATTTTCAACATAACGGTAAAAGTGCAGAGTCAAGTTCATTCCTTTCGTGCACTGGCCGTGAACTGGATTATATTTAGTTCCTGACAGTGATGTTTTTTTGGCTGAGATGCTGTAGACTTCCAGCGGTTTTAGTGCAGGTAAATTGAAGACCCTAAGGCCCTAAACAGATCCGAAATGTCAGCAAGTGTCGATGACAGAATATTATACTGTTCATGTTAATTGTTAAAGTCCTCATTTCACTGTCCTAATGTTAAGAAGGTGGGTGCTTTGACTGCTGTGGGCAAACAGTTCACGAACGTGTCAAACGTTTAGCTTTTTATGTTGGTAACTTCTGTTTCTCTTGTTCGGTCTACAACTGGGGTCCAGCTCAATTCAGAGTGAGCGTTCTAACGTATTGTGAGTTTCGCTGTGGGGTTGTCACCGTGCTTGAGGATTAGACAGGACTTCCAGAGTCCAGTTGTCAAAATGTTCATAGGGGATATATCTGTATCGGGTTCTATGCGACTTTATACATTAAGGGCATGGGCTGCAGTTCCATGTATACATTACTGACCATATATACAAAAATAATGGATTTGTATATAAAAAGTAATTCTTCTGAAATAGAAGAGCATTCGTTACAATGAGCATTTCTGTGCCACAATCTCTTCCTCCGTAGTTTTTTAATGTTTGTCTTTTTCTTCTTTGGTCACTTGAATTTTTTTTGGGGGGGGGGGGGGAGAGCTGTTATCAAAGTCCAGACACATTCAGAAATGCAAATCCTCTTATACCTTCTTCCTTGACTTTAAGTTGAGTCATTGCCTCGAAGAAGCCATTATCTTGACGTCATAATGCACTGGAAGTCAGAGTTTGTATCCACTGAAACTGGGGTTTTCAAAATAAGAAGACCGGTCTTTACCCGGCCGACATTGTGAATGACAAAGAAAGTTTGTTCTCCACGGGTTATCTACTGAAATAATTAACGTTTCCGAGGAAAGATCGGTCACATTACGCTCACACCATCTCGGCAATGTTACCTAATCTGGCCAGGGATCGCTCTTCACAGCTCGAGCGGCCGCGCGGTCACGTTCAGGGAAGCTAGCCTTGGAACTACCAAGTTGGGTCACAGACTTTTTTTTTTTTTTTTTGGCAAGGTTGAGCGCTCACGTTGGCAAATTTAATTTTCCTTGAGCTCTGCCTGAAGAATAAGAAAACATGAAATTTCAAATTATGTGGTAGTAATTTACCAGATGCTTATCTTTCTGTTGACGCTCGAGAAAAGAACTTGGTAACAAACTACAGCGAAACTCAGAAAGCCTTAGAAAGACTGAATGCCAGTACGGGCGTAATCTATGGAGAATGAGTAATGGACAGGATATTTTTTTGTTATTAAAGACTTAGGGTCGCTCTTTCAGCGTCAATATGATTATCATCATTACCTGAACAAAAAAAGAAAAAAAAACAAAGAGTAGGCGGAATACTATTAAACGGCACAAATACAGTCTTAGATTACAGCGTTCTATCATATACAAGCCTTGAGAGAGAGAGAGAGAGAGAGAGATAGAGAGAGAGAGAGAGAGAGAGAGAGAGAGAGAGAGAGAGAGAGAGAGAGAGAGAGAGAGAGAGAGAATATGACGTGCTCACAGTCCAGAACCACTGAGATAACAGTCAGTGTCTGCTCTGTTTTGTTTGCACGTTCGCCCCGCCCACCCCAGCTTTAAAAAAAATGAATGTACATTAAGTGATCTTGTCCACACCATCATCTCCGCTCCGTTTTTGTTGCTGTTGTTGTTGTTGTTTTTACGGAAAAATGACGTATAGAAAAGTAAAACACTCTTTGCCTCTGTACACTTGTCCACAGCATCCGTTCCGCTCTGCCCCTCACCGCTATTGAGGCAAAGAGAGCCGAGCGGATGCTCTGGACAAGACCACTAGTGTAATAACCTCAGTTTCCCACATTGGGTTTTCCATTCAGTGGGTGGTCTTGCTCACACCCTACAAGTCCGAGGTCAAAGGGGAGCGGCTATCTTACATAAAGATTCCGCCCACACGCCTGGCCCTTCCGGCCAGCTTGACCATCCTTGGTCTCGCCCACATGTTTGACCATTCTTATAAAATGACCATAGATACAGGTTAGTGAAGTTAGTTATGTCTCGGCCCCAGTGAGTTGTGTTTTGAGTGATAGTTGCGGGGGCCAACTTTCCTTATGATTTTTAGAGATTAAACTTAATGCCAAGCGAGTTGCTCAAAATTCTTGTGTTCGTTTACTTTGTTCAAGAACAGTTAAATCCCTCTCATATAACATGGTGGAGCTGCCAATTTCTGGACTTTCATTTTGCGAGTGTTTTCCATTTGGACGTTGACCTAGTGTATTTCTGCAGTCATTTGTGAAGAGTTCAACAAAAAAGTGCCACATCTAGACCCATTTTTAAAAAATGGCTCGTATTTATCATCATGCCCATGCCAGGGGCCGTCTACCTTCAACTAATGCATCTTTTGTACAGAGGCAAAGTGATAACTTTTTACCAGACAACGCCGGAGAAGCAGGTACCAGTTTCAACTCTATAACCGTCTCGGATACAGAGCCTGGGCTTGCCGTCGCCGCCAGCCTGTAATCTAGAAAGGCCCGAGACTGCCCTCTTGCAGCGTCCTTTGTCTGTCTCGGACCATCATCAACAACATCCCCATATACATCAGCGATCTGGTCATGCCCAACACGTTCGCAGACCAGACAAGAGCCTATAATAACCTCCTGTGAACAGAGTCCCCTCATTTCCATCCCTGACCGCATCGGAGACACCACCAACACCAACGCTAGTTCGTCGCTGAAATATCTACAAGTGTGCCTCAACACCACTATTCCAGTAGTAGGGTTTTTGGACAGTAACAGTACCATCAACATTAGTAGTGAACTCTTTGACACTCTTCCAAGTGGGAATAATTTCACGAAAACATAATATGAACACTTAGATTAGCACATGGACAATCAATTTCAATCGCAGGCCAGATTTCACTTATTGTGTTCAACATACTAATATTTTGGTGAGGGCTACCAAACCTCTTTATATATTGTGTATTCTTGAGAAAACTCCTTAATTTTAGGTATGTCATTTTACGTTGTATGTATTTCATGTTGTTCTCGATTTTACCTCCTTGTCATGCCATGTTAATAGAGAATGTAGAGTCTGGGCTAAGCTTTCCGCTACAACAGTGACAAGCAGGCAGAGAATCTGTCTCGCTACGCACACCCGAATTCCGGTGTTAGTAGTCTTTAACAAGTCAATTTGACAAATATTTAATGCAGAGCAAAGCTCTATTCCTCAACCTTTTCGCATGTCTACTCGTGTTCAGAACCAAACTGCCCCACAGTATGACAAATCTATCCTTCGCCTCGTTCTACGAGTGATAGAGCCCACCACGTCATGAAAATTAGACTGGTCTCAGGACAGAAACTTATTATGGGAACTCCCAATGTACTTGGTGTAACAGAAGGGTGAGATTGTCAGTAATTTACAATGGGTTAATTATTCAGAGCTTGACAGGCAAGCGCAACTGCAATATTTATATTCAGAACTTGACCGAAAAAAGCAACTGCAATAAGACCCAACCCACAGATATTTATTAGAGTACTTCAATAATAAATGATTAGGGTTATATTCAGAGGCTGACAGCCAAGCGCAACTGCACTAAGTAATGTCAGAGCTTGACTGGAAAGAGCAACTGCAATAAGACCCAACCCACAGATATTTATTAGAGTACTTCAATAATAAATGATTAGGGTTATATTCAGAGGCTGACAGCCAAGCGCAACTGCACTAAGTAATGTCAGAGCTTGACTGGAAAGAGCAACTGCAATAAGAACAACCTACCAACCAATATTTGAGTACTCTGATATAATAATATAGTTATGTTTCTGCATGTGTTTTGCCAAGTCATTATTGCTTCCCAATTGAGATTCCTCCTATATTGCTCTATGTTATTTCGATAAGAACCAAAATGTAAGCTACATTTATTACTGCATTTTATTTGTGATTTTGATACACTCATGCCTAATGTGTTATGTCATCATCATAACAACATATGTTCTAGGATTGTTCTTCGTCCACATTAGTACTACCCACATTATTTTCATCTGATTCAAGAGTTTTCATACCAACATTAGTATGTCCATCCAGATTTTCCCGCTCTTGTGTACTCAACCAGACAAAATTCCATGCCTGCTCTCCCCCATAATTCAACTATACCCACTTACATCACCCAGATTCCATTCTCGGGGAAGATTTTGACAGTAAATATTTTGGTCCAGTCTCTCATTTTCGTGAGAATGGAATGCACCATGGTTAGGCCAGTGAAAATGTAAGGTATGGGTTTCCAACCCTGTTACGCTCTAACCTAACCTTGACTCGATTTTATTGTAACTCCACCGTATGTTGACTCTGTATACTCCAGCCCATTCTGTTATTGATGTTGACAAGATTTGTATTATTTCATATTTGAACACACACTGTCATATGCGTGAACCTTAGTTTATTATTTGGAGACCTTCTAGATCTACTTACATTTTCTTTACTCCCTTTAATGACAATGAGTCAAACTCAGTTATTTCTTTCTTTTTAAATAATGTATCCATTATTTTAGTTGGCGGGGATGTTATAACATCAGTTTCCCACATTGGGTTTTCCATTCAGTGGGTGGTCTTGCTCACACCCTACAAGTCCGAGGTCAAAGGGGAGCGGCTATCTTACATAAAGATTCCGCCCACACGCCTGGCCCTTCCGGCCAGCTTGACCATCCTTGGTCTCGCCCACATGTTTGACCATTCTTATAAAATGACCATAGAAACAGGTTAGTGAAGTTAGTTATGTCTCGGCCCTAGTGAGTTGTGTTTTGAATGATAGTTGCGGGGGCCAACAGCCTTCGGCTGAGGCCCCTGAGAAACCAAAGAACTTTCCTTATGATTTTTAGAGAATAAACTTAATGCCAAGCGAGTTGCTCAAAATTCTTGCGTTCGTTTACTTTGTTCAAGAACAGTTAAATCCCTCTCATATAACACTAGATCTAATGGAGTTTAAACGAATCGTTAGAGAAGCATAATAAATTAGATACTATCTTTGGTTATGTTATTGTACAAAGGAGAAAAGACTTCCCTAGAGGTGCTTCTACATCCTTGATGTTTCGGATCTCTGGTGGACTGCAATAGTGAGAAGGTAAGATGGCTGGACAATGGACAAAATAATTAATGTTAGATGGGATGAGAGTTAAAAGATGGCAAGTGATGGCCCATCCAAATAATCCGGGTCAAGGTTACTCAGTCAAAAAAAATCTTGCCAGGTTGGTGACCTCAAGGTCAGTGACACCAACTTTGTCCTGGCAGAAAAAGGTAGTCACTGATGCATGAGATTAGCACTCACAACTCATTAGAGTCTTGGCCAGACGTTGCTTCGTGTCCCCTTGACGGACACTGTCACTGACCGACGGCAAGAAGACCCGAACTTAACGGTTAATCTGCTTGGATTAAAGTACTTAAGTCCTTAACTCCTCGAATTACACGACAAGAACACAAGTTCCAGGCTTCATAATCTGCCATATTAGCATATGAACGACTTAAGTAACAGTTCTGGAAACCGTTATTCTGGCCGTAGGGCGAAATCATCTTATTTAGATCTTTATCTTGGCCGAGCCTGTCCTCTTTGAGGGAAGCTAAGATCTACAACCTGATTTGATAACTTTTGTGCTCATTTTACGAAACTCTCTTCAAAGCCATACAGAAACAACTTTTGAGAATTTTACCGATGTGATAAAATTTATCCGGAACTATTTAATTCTATTTGTGAAATTTAGAAGCTCTAGATTATAAAACCTAAACAAACTACCCAAAAAAGACCGCATTAACGCAAAATGGCCATTACCGTGAAGTCCGGCAAAAAAAAACCCCACCCAAACTCACTTGCCATGTGGTCAATCTTAAACCAAAAGATTAGTATTATCATTTGAATTCTGCAACTGTCCCACTTAAAACCCAACCTTAACCTTAACTCTGAACTGACCTTTAAAAAATACTTTCAAACAAGCAATACTGATGTTGGTACGACTCCCATCTAGGCAAGGAAATAACCCAAGGCCTGTGTCCTAAAATCACTTCGTAATGTTGTATTATTTTGTATTTTGTATAACTCTTTAATCCCATTTGGGAAATTTGCCTTTGTGCCATTGCAGCCCAGTCATAACTGGAGCGTGCACGTCGTTGCCACAGTGCAGCGCCGGTCGGCGGGTTTTTTGTGGTTTTTTTTTGTGTGTGGGGGGGGGGTGAGGGAGGAGGGGGAGAGAATGGTAGGAATAAATTTTATTTAATTTTGCCCGGGCAGTGGCCTGTTCGGCCTGCTCTTTACGATTTCCAACTGCCAAGGTATCTTTAACGTGCGCAACGTGCACACGGGCCCTCCGAATTTTTTTCGTGCTTATCCGAGAAGACTTTATTTCTCGATCCTACCCCCCCCCCCGCCCCCCAACAGGATCAGGGACACGAAAATATGAGAAAAATCCCAAACCTCCAACATGCCTGCACCAGCCGGGTTTTGAACCCGGGACCCTTGGCATGAGAGGCGAGCACCTTGCCTCTAGACCACCTTGCCCCCTTCCCCCCCCCCCTTTCGTTCAATCCCCGTTTCCCTTTCAACCTAGTATGGCACTCCACGGTGCAACCAGAGGGGTCAAGTGGCTAATTTCTAGAAACTGGTCTCTCAAACTTTGATCCTTCTCTTTATAGTCCATGTTTACACCGGATCATTCAAGTCAACAGTTTTATGAGACTTCCGTCAAGCCAGTGAACACCATGAACGGTTTTCAACACTCCAGGTCTTTAAGAGTACCAGAGACATACGTGATGTGGTGATGTATGTAATCTAAATGTAAAAGGGACAACTTTTCACTTGTTGTCCTTAATTAGGGCATGTTCTATGCCCAGTACCCATTTATATGCCCCACTAGTATTTATGCCATCATTTATTTGTTCATGAAGAACTCACCAGACGCAGAATCTTTTAGTTAATGGGTGACAATACAACTGATTTTTATTTAACACCTGTCGTATGATGTGGCTATAATCTGTGAGAATAAATTCCCCAGCGTGTTTCGGTCATCAAAATTGTTTGCTTTCTATTTTTGTGTCTGTCTCTTAATCAGAGCATATAGGTCAAACTGTCTTTCATTTGTAAACAAACAGCGACGCTTTAAGCATCACGTCATGCATGCAGTGGGGGAGTAAAGAAAGTTGAAGAGGAGGGCCTTTCTTGTCACACCTCTGACCATAGAACTCCTCATGCCAATACGGAGGACGGTGGGAAAACTCGGTTACTTTACCACACGTTTCTTGACCTCAAGTTTTCATTTGGGATCGCTTAGAGGATTTCTAAATCCAATCCAATTCAAAACCCAGTACATAGCAACCGGTCAGTAACTTTTTGACAATTTCTTATTTGGCTAATAGAAAATCATGCATTTACTGCTAGTTCCTATGCAACTTTTTCGTCTTGGTGGAGTCACTGCTCAGATTTCCCAACAGATATATCATATCGATTAGTTTTTGGTCAGTGTTTTAATACATACTTGAACACAGATGTTTCATGGATATATTATTCGGACGCCAGAGAACTGCTTGAAAAACATCTATAAATTAAAATTATCTCGAAGTGATAGTACTATGCAACTGGACCTGACCTTTACAAAGAGTTGATATCTTAATAATACGAAATCTAAACCTTTGCAATCTCAAACTTCAGCCAATGGCAAATCTTTTCGAATTTAAAATCGGTCATTTGAATTGCGACACTGTGTCAGTGAGTCAACCAGTGTGGACTAGACTCTAAACCTGCTGGCAATTCCCAGCTACTTGAACTTTGGCATTGAAAAGGCTTGACGACTATATCGTACGGCCACTATCATTCATTCAGTATCTCACCTCTACATAGGGCCATTCACCAAACCTTTGATCAGTCACTTTTCACCTGAAGGAGTTCTTATCCACCGTTACTTCATAGGCAACTCTAGGCGCGTACAAGGGCCCGTCACAAGGGGAAAATCAAATTCCCGTTTGATAACGTTCAACTCTCACGTCTAAGCCTTTAGTGTCTTCAACTTTGCGCTACCGTTGTTGAGATAACAAAGTTTTAACAGTCTACTCCACTCTCTTTCTAATCTGCGACGTTTGAATTGCCAACAGGGTGTGAATTTATCATGGAAACTAGAGCAGGGCTGGCATTTCCCTTTGTGACACAGTTACACCCATGGGGGCCTTCAAATATGGGCCACTTTCTTCATAGATTTATTTAAACACTGGCCTATCATTAATAACAGTGACATGTAAATCTAAAAGAGTTGCTCTGAACCCACTAGCGTGTGGCCACTACCTTATTTATACTTTTATGTCCAGAATTTACACTAAAGTTTATTAACATGAAATATCACCAAATTTGAATCCAGTATTAATCAGCCAGTTTGGAACAGACAGTTCGATGTTGTCAGACAAGTTGTTGAGTCACAGCCATTTACAGTTTTTTTTTCCTTTCATGTAGCCTAATGCTTTGCTCACAGAGGGTCAGTAAGGGCAGTGACTCTTACTAGTATAAGTAGCTTTTTGGTTCAGCCATCTTTAAAATACTTTACTCTTATCGATATTAAGCATTATAAATCATCATGAACAGTGCAGGGTGAGAACCGCTGGTACTGAGGCCACCAAAGTCAATGACCTGTTGCACAGATTGTAGAAAGTAACATTTTTATTCCATTCTTTCCCTTAGCAAGTATGTCATACTGCGTGTGAATTAGTTCATATTTGTTATTCTCAAACTGTATTCCTGTAAGGCCCACTGCAGGAACGATGGTTCTCATGTGTTTTAAATTGAAACTTATTCTTATTTAGCTGAACCACTTTCGATTATTTCTCAACGATGTGACTGGGCAGAACTGATCATTGCTGCCACACAACGGCTGGGACTAGCCACTCTAACGAGGCCTGGTTTAGAACATCCAGTCTGTATAACCTACGTCTGTAAACCTCATTAATTTGGATTGTAGACGTAGAAAGGTTTTTCTTCATTACAAACCTGCACTGGCACGCCTTCAATTCTTCTTCTTCTTTCGTTCACCAATCTAAATCTGCAGATTTGTTCTTTTAAGAAAATCTACGGTTTTCTGCAGTTCTGGCAGAACACCATAGAGTTTGACATTCAGGTCGGCGGGTTGGGGCCAATACGTTTCTCGCAGTGCTGAGAAGAGTCTGCAGTCCTGCAATATATGCTCCGTGTTTTGAGGAGACTGGCTGCACTCACATATGGCAGATATTCCTATTTTAAACTTGGTAAGCATATGGTGGTGGAGCCTATTGTGGCCAGTTCTTAGTCTGAACAATATTACTTGATCCTCTCTGTTCAGGAGATGATATAAGCAGAGCAGGTGCCTTGCCAGCCACAGCCCAAAGGAATTGTGTGCAGGTTGCCAAAGGTCGACGCCACAGAGCAGCGTTCGTTTCGGCAACATCAACTGGAGTCCACTGCCCTAACAGCCCAGATCCCCTGAGATCACGACTGGATCAGTAGAACCACCACCGTACATAAAGCTTCACACGCACGAGATCATCCATAATTTTCAAGACTGTTGTGTAATGAGAAAGGACGGTTCAAACCAAAACTAGAAGGCTACCGGAGACACAGAAATTGAAAGTCGAGTTGCGCTTTATTTTATTTTGTGTTCAGTTTCCATTCTGTAATGACCAAAAGAAACTGTCAGTCGTTACAAAGAGTTATAAACCAGATAGAACAGTAGAGAACACGTCATTTTATAATAATATGTATTCATATAGATCTATTATTATGATGTTAAAAGTGAATGTAATCTAGATTGGGAAACGTGCTCATTTTCCGTAACAGGGCAGAAGGGACAACCATTACCATCCCCACACAGAAGTGTCCACATGTAACACACTTTACTAAACACATGTAGTTGGAGCGACTTCTCCATCCTTTTGAGAACCAGCAAGGATTTTCAAACCCTAGACTCCCATTGTCATCTTGATTATGACCCTGTTGTCTCTATCGATCCTCTCACTCTGGCTTTTGTAGTCACCAAGACTCGTATACTATAGGACACCATCTCTTATCTGTCACGCCATATGATAACTTGGTCCCTTTTTCTTTTTTGCAGTGCAATAACCTTGTGAGTCATGTGTTCATTGACACACATTTAGGATGTCGGACCAGTTTCTGCAGGGTCAAACACTCGCTGTACAGAAACCCAATATATCATCCAAAGTCAATAACATCAGATACGTGACTAATTCCCTTGAGAAAAGCCAAATGAATGCTTTTGTCACTGACAGATCCTACGATTAAAACAAAAAGCAGTTCTTGTCTAACAAGACACGACATGAATGTGATAGCGCCGGAATGCTTTTTCGGATAAGCACGGTATTATTTGACAGCGGGAGACACACGCCCACAAATTCGACATTTGAACTGATAAGCTGTCTTGTATCTGGTGCAAATCTGGTCTTCTTTTCGTGCTCTAATTTCAGTTTGCACGAGTGTATTCAAATAATGTTCCATAACTTGACCATGCACAGATTTTGATTTCATCGCCGTGTTCTGACACCTCCGGAACAAATTTTAGTCTGTCATTCTCCCCATTAAAGTGGACTGTTCCCCAGACTCAGAACTCGTTTCTTGGCAACTGATTTATTGTCATGCTCATCCTTTCTTTATACACAAACTTTTTCTTTCTTTCTTTTTCTTACTTTCATCTTTCCTGTGATCTTTTTCTTTTCTTCCCCGTCACCAAATCTTTGTTTCTTTTTCTTTTCATCATTTCCTTCCTTTTCAGTTGCTTTCATTTTGTGTTTTCATCATCAATTTGTTCATACATTATCTTTGTCCTTTCTTCGTTTTTTTTTTTCTTGTTCTTCTGATCATTTTTGTCTTTTTTTTTTCCCCAGTTCACTATTTTCTCAATTTGTTCTTTTTTTTTTCTCTCTCTCTCTCTCTCTTTTTTTTTTTACAGTCTGTCTTTCTTTGTTTTCGGCTCCTCCATCGTTATCTCGTTTGTCTTATCTATCCCCCCCACTTTGATTATCAGAGTCCAAAGATCCAGGCAACCCTTTGGTTCTTGAGGAAGAAGAAAATATATTGTTAATGTAAATGCATCATTATAGGGCCGTATATAGTTATACCGGATTTTCTGTTGTTGTTTTTTTTATCATTTCTTTTATAGGTATAATAAAGGATATGGGAACATTCTACGATTGCACTTTGCACAATGCACCATTGCAATTCGATGCACCGTGCATGACTGATAATCACACAAAGCCTTGGTGCAGCTATAGTTAACTGAACACAGTGGGATTATTACCGAACTTCGACCGGATTTATATGGGTACTCATTATGTTGGAAGTTGACTATCGATAAGCTATTCTCCCGTGTCCCCCCCCCCCCCCCACTTTTTTTTTTGTCTATCCACCCCCTGGGCTGCACGTATGCCTGTCCTTTGAATAGTTGGGCTTTGATTATAAACAATTCACGTTTTTCTCACATTTTGAATCTAAACTTCGTCAGAAAACTGCATAGGAATATTATAGGCTTTCCAGATTTAATGCGGCGTAAAACCAAATTTCAACTAATCATTTTATAAGCTTCAGCTATCACAATCCCACACACCAGCATAGCATGTCATTTTGAAAGAGAATCTTAAAATTACAACTTCTTCTTCTTTCGTTCACCAATCTAAATCTGCAGATTTGTTCTTTTAAGAAAATCTACGGTTTTCTGCAGTTCTGGCAGAGCACCATAGAGTTTGATATTCAAGCCGGTGGGTTGGGCCATGGGTTTGGGCCAATGTTTCTCGCAGTGCTGAGAAGAGTGTGCAGTTCTGCATATGGCAGATAACTGCTAGATCTCACATCCATCTCTTTGTAAACGCTACCAAAAGTCTCTAATGTCGTCAAGCACAGAGAAACCCAGCGCTGGTGTCTTTCTTGACAAAATAAATTATTACCAAATGAACACACGGTTTCAAAAGCCCGATAAACAAAAAGCATTTACCTGTTTACATTGACATCTTTGACACCCGTTCTGTTAAGTTGGCAATAGTATTACCGTAACATTTTTGTCCACTGTGTTGTATTGCAGCTGGAGTTATACTACTTTGCATGATATCTATAGTGGTGTTCACGGGACGTGTTCTATTTTATAATACAGTTAATTTACATAGTGCAGCCTTCTCCAAAGTCCTCAGCCAGCATCCCTACGTCAATCCAACGTAGGTTTGTATAGGATATTCCTAGGGTTGGTAGGATTATCGTAGGGGTGGATTCCAAACATAACATCTATGTCGGCATTATGTCGTAAGTAGCGGATCTACATAGCTGAACCAATATTCATTCCTTTGAGCAAACCTGGGAAATGATCCAGCCAGCGTCCCTAAGTAAATCCGAGGCCTAGGCTTATCTATCTATCTATCTATCTATCTATCTATCTATCTATCTATCTATCTATCTATCTATCTATCTATCTATCTATCTATCTATCTATCCATCCATCCATCCATCCATCCATCCATCCATCCATCCATCCATCCATCCATCCATCCATCCATCTATCTCTATCTATCTATCTATCTATCTATCTATCTATCTATCTATCTATCTATCTATCTATCTATCTATCTATCTATATATCTATCTATCTATCTATCTATCTATCTATCTATCTATCTATCTATCTATCTATCTATCTATCTATCTATCTATCTATCCATTTAACTATCTATCCATCTATCTATCTATCTATCTATCTATCTATCTATATATCTATCTATCTATCTATCTATCTATCTATCTATCTATCCATCCATCCATCCATCCATCTATCTATCTATCTATCTATCTATCTATCTATCTATCTATCTATCTATCTATCTATCTATCTATCTATCTATCTATCTATCTATCTATCTATCTATCTATCTATCCTCCTGCGCTTCATATTTCCGTACGGTTGCTGGCTGGATATTTCCTATCATTTGGTATCATTTAACTATCGTTTCGCCGCTTTACGGACAAAGACAGAATACGCCAATCAAGGTCAAATTTACGTTTTAACTTTAAATTTTATTGAATGAAATACGAACATCTTTCTAACTGGGTTGTAATTTTGTACGACTTTTGGTTAGCACAAAATAAAAACTGAACAAAGAATATGGGAAGTATCATAATAAGCCCGGTCAGACACAGTCAGATGCGGGCAGACAAGATGCCCACAGCATAATTTCCCATATTTTCTGAGTAAATCTGGGAAGACCCTATCATACTCCAAGAAAAAAAACAAAAAAACCGACGACCGGCGCTGCGCTGTGGCGACGACGTGCCTGCTCCAGTTATAACTTGGCTGCAATGGCACAAAGACAAATTTCCCAAATGGGATTAAAGAGTTATACAAATACAATGCAAAATACTAAGCCCGGTCAGACATAGTCACCTTCTTCCACTGTTTCTTTGGTATACATTTTGCTGGCAGCATCTCACTGTGTCTGACAGGGCTTAGTATGCCTATGATACCTCCCCAGAACGGGGCGCAACGTGAAGTGTTTTTCACTTTTCCTACAACAGTTAGTTTTTGATGTAGCCTATAATGTCGCTTTTCATATCACGGCAACGCTACCTTAACCTTTTCTGTAGGTCCAAGGTATAATAATAGACAAAGGTGTTAAAAAATGCAGCCCAAAATCCCAAAATAGCACAATTACATCTCATCCATTATATTTTCTGTATTCCTCAAATTAATGGCATACCAGCCATCTGTGGATGTCATTAAAATTTTGTGCCTGAAAAAATGTTATTTTGATTAGTTATGTTTACTTTTTAATATGCATATCAGTATGTCTTGGTTACTTTTGTAGACGTACCCTTGGTATAATTATTGGTCTTTGCTCTTTCAAATAAGATAAAAATGCATGTGTCTATCTTGTATACTTGCAATTCCTAGCCTCTTCTCATCCCGTAAAAATGGCATTATTATGATAGCCACGGCTGTTACTATAAGCTGATAGAAGTTTTTTGTTGGTATTTAGCACTTAAAACTTGCTGAGACTGACAGTACAAACATTATACACACTTGTTTAATAAGCCCTTACAAATAGAGTAGCCAACCAGGCAGGGTGAACTGCCACGATTTTCTTTATTCCTGGCTATCTTAGAATCTCGTTTCATTTCACTATTTTTAGCAACCTGCCAAAAAATGGCGGGAAAAGCGATGGATTTGGAGGTCAAGCGCCCCCCCCCCCCCCGGCGCCCTCGCCCCGCCCCCTACGAGTCAGAGATAGCACACTTGACTTGGCATTAGGAAATGAATAAGAATGCTTGAGGGCGAAGTCACGTTACCCTGCCGTGTGCCCGCGGTGCGGTTGTACTATGCATGGGGACTTACACTTCCTCAAGGCCGCGAGGTTGCTAGTAACAGCGGCGCGGTCTAGTTTGCTGGACAGACAATCTTGGACTATGTGACTGATCTAGTCTGGACAGACATGTACGTGTACTTCTATTACTGACAGAGCGGGAGATTTTCACGTACTTGACCTGGCATGGAGTCACTTCTTAAAATGTTCAGTCCAGGGCAATTTGCATTTGTAATGATAGACCTGTCGACGTGGCTTTTTTTGTTTTGTTTGTTGTTGTTGATCTATCTATCTATCTATCTATCTATCTATCTATCTATCTATCTATCTATCTATCTATCTATCTATCTATCTATCTATCTATTCGTATTTCTTTCCTTGTCAGTTGTTTCAGTCATGATTATCAGCAGTATAATAATTATTGCACATTCTTACATTCTCCTTCAGTGTCATTACTGTAGCTTATCTTTCTTCTCCAACATTCTTATTACTTTTCTCAATTCTTCCATCATCTCCATTTTTTTAAAAGTATTATTTCCTGCGAGTTTTCTTCTTCCACGTACATTCCCCCACCCCTCATGAATTTGAGCCTCTCCCGTCTGTACCTGACCTCACCTCTCCGTCAATACATGACGTCATCGAGTTAAAAGTTCACTCAATGTAAAAGATAAAAAAGATTTTAAGAGTTTCAAGACCCGGTCGGTTCCCCCTTTTTATGTCTCCCTACAATTCGCCAATGTTTCAGAGTGACCACAAACGTAACATCGTTTTCTGATCCAGAGATGGGCTGGTAGCCCGCCCCTTCCGTCTGGCTAGCATAATCATTCACACTGGTGTTACCTTTTGACCTTTCCCGGCCACTCCAGATGACCCTCGCGTGAGATCACATGATGTACTTTACGAGAGGCCGTGCACTAGAGATCCGGGAACAGCGTGGCAAGCTTACTACTGTGGCCTTCAAATTTGGGGCTAAATCGAGCCATTGAAACCAGCACCGTTTAACCATCACATCAATGCGACGGTAGTAGAAAATAATCATCACGGAAATCCAAGACGAAATACATAATTCCGGTTCAAACACTAAAGCTGCATTTTCATGTGTGCTGAAACGGAAACGGAAATGTCTAAAGCCCTTCAGGTAGAGAAACAGACAGAATATTTCATTTCTACAAGAACGCCGTTTCCATACACCCTATGGAAACACTTTTTTTTTTTATACTACTTGGTGCATTTTGTACGTTGTCGCTGCCTTTTCTGTTTCCGTACACATGAAAACCCAACTTAAGAGGAACATACACAAGACTGGTTCAGACACCAAGGCGAAATACGCAATACTGATTTAAACGCAATGAAGAAAATAATATACAATATGGTTCGAACAGTAAGACGCAATACTTATTCAAACACTAAGATTAAATACACAATATTATATGGTTCAAACACTAAGACGAAATGCACAAGACTAGTTCAAACACTAAGACGAAATACACAATACTAGTTCAAACGCTAAGACGCAATACACAACACTAATTCAAACGCTAAGTCGAAATACACAATACTAGTTCAAACGCAAAGACGAAATACACAATACTAGTTCAAACGCTAAGACGAAATACACAGTATTGGTGCAAACACTAAAACGAAATACACGATACTGGTTCAAACTTCCAACTGAAGATTGGCCGATGTAAGCATCTAGAATAATTGATTAGTTAGCCTTTACCGATGCATCGGTACAGAATCATAGTTGTACCACTCACCCATCATTCCGCATTACCACAGTAACCAAGGTCCATCAGACTGAGTTAGTTGTTACTTGTACGTGCGTCCCCCAAGTTTTTTGGGCTAGGGTACGTATTTTAAAGCCTTTTGTGATTCCAGAGCAAGAGAGCTCCTCCCGAAATTATTATACTCCTAACAACAGCCTTGATTAATTATTCTTTCAGATTTTCTTTTTGTTTTTCTCTTTTTTTGGGGGGGGGGGGGGTTGAAATGGTAAGAGGGCAGGGTTAGGGATTCGATAAGATTTAGGGCTGAAGATAAGGACGGGTTTAGGGATAGGTCCGCGCTCCTAGCGCAAAACGCGTGGGGTGTATACTACTAGTAACAACAGCCTTAAGTGAATTGCAGTCCAGTGGCCGTATGCATAATCAATGCGTAAACTAAAGTAAATACGTTGACTGGTGTTAACGCAAGAAATGAATACAATTTCTCGTGTTAACACCAGTCAACGTATTTACTTTAGTTTACGCATTGATTATGCATACGGCCACAGATGTGGAAATAGCTGTAGTAGAAAAAAAAAACAGCCATGCAGTGACCAGTAACAATTACAAACCCCAGACAACCATTTCAACTATTGGCTTGCCACGGTGCACCGCTTGGCATTAGCATACCTTTTTTTTTTGGTCTGCATTGGTTGTTCTACGTGCTTTTAGGGTCAGACATAAATCTATACTTGACAGGTCACGTCTTTGTGTGTGTGTGGCATGTGTTGGTTTGTGTGTGTGTGAGTGAGAAAGAAAGAGAGAGAGAGAGAGAGAGAGGCGGGGGGAGCTTTACCTTTACAGGCCACGTCCTTGTGTATGCATGCATGACATTGTGTGTCGGTGTGAGAGAGAGAGAGAGAAAGAAAGACAGAGAGAGAGAGAGAGAGAGAAAGAAAGAGAGAAGGAGAGAGAGAGAAGAGAAGGAGGAGGGAGCTTTACCTTACAGGCCACGTCCTTGTGTATGCATGAATGACATTGTGTGTTGGTACATGTGTGTGTGTGTGAGAGAGAGAAAGAGAAAGACAGAGAGAGAGAAAGAAAGAGAGGGGGAGAGAGAGAGGGGGGAGGAGGAGGAGGGAGCTTTACATTACAGGTCACGTCTTTGGGTATGGATGCATTTGTTGGTGTGTGTGTGTGAGAGAGAGAGAGAGAGGGAGAGAGAGAGAGAGAGAGAGAAAGAGAGACATAAAGAGAAGGTGAGAAAGGAGGGAGCTTTACCTTACAGATACATGTAGTACATTCTCCTCTTTGGGTGTATACTCGTGTGTCAGTATGTTTGTGTGTGTGTGAAAGAGAAAGAGAGAGAAAAGAGAGAGAGAGAGGGAGGGAGGGAGGGAGAGAGAGAGTGGATGGGGAGGGAGGTACGAAGAGAGGCAAAAGAGTGATGCTGCAGATAAATTTTCAAATTATGCAGCCAGTGACACCCAAGATGTAGAGAAGTTACTACTCAACATTCTTGGATGAAACCTAATGCAATAAAGTATTGTCGACACTTTCCACCACTGGACCATTAGATTTTAGCATCATTTGGCTGAGATACTTACATTTTACTCCCTGAGGCCTTCGAGAGAGAATTTGGGTTTTCACTGAGACAAAATTGACCCCTTTAGAGTGACCAAGCTCTAACCCCATTCCTCAACGTTTGAGAAATTGTTTCATGTGCTCATAGCTTTTAGAGGTACGACGTTTTGTCTCGGCAGTAACACTTGCAAATTACACCCCGAATCCGTTTGATACTTTAACACACAGTGGAGGAGGCTAAGTCAAAATCTGGCAAAAAGAAAAAGTTGTATGTGGCAAAGCCTCTGGTTAGAACTACAATCATGTAATACCCAAAGGATACAATGAAACGCAAACTAAAAGAGAAGACAGTTTTAGTTTGCGTTTCATTGTATCTTTTGGGTATTATTTCTTACGCGAGGCTTTGGTGCATACAACTTTTGCTTTTTGCCAAATTTTGACTTGCTGCGACCCCACAGTTTTTCTGTGGTTTTTATAATATTTCGCAAATAGTGGAGAAGGCTGTAGAAGTAGTGTATGCTGTGTGAACTCAGTTCAGCCCAAAAAGTGGATATAGAATCTTGTCATTTTAAGGGTGACAAAATTGTGATATCCTGTTGTAGATAACTGTGTCTGTCTACAGTTAATGACGTTACTCTGGGTTACCCCTCATGTCTCATCCGTGATCTTTTAACTTCACATGGCCCAGTTATCTTTATTGCATCGAGAAACATCAACACGGGTGCGGCAGTGCGTCAAAACACACGGCGATGAACAGAATTAGATTTGTTGCTGTGCATAAAATGTGAATAAATCATTACTTAAAAATAAATTTAGTTTAAATTCTCTCGTTCACCGAGGACAGCTTAATAGCCAGCTGTACTTAGGTCACACGGCAAAGGGTACAAAGGATTGTCAATTTATTACTGAAATAATAGCTTATCCTCCAGCTGCATCATTCCTTTTAACACCTTTCATTGTTAACTCAAATCATTCTGACCAGCAACCAATCACCTCTGATGTGCATCCACCCACGACATTAATTCGAAGTGTTGCGGTTCTTCCAAATTTGTCCTCCTTTCCTCCAACCGGCCCCCTTGCATTGATTTTGACCTGATATCCAATTAAAGCAACAAACTGCTTAATGGGTTTTTAGTAAGAAATGAACACCATAGACGATGAGGAAATGGGAGGGTGACGAACTGTCTTCTCGTGAGAGGGGTCATAGATCTATGTCATACGTACATTCCGAGGGGGGGGGGGGAACAGAGAGGGATGGGGAGAGGGGAAGAGGGAGGGAAGGGGGGAGAGGGGGGGGGTGGTGCGTCCAACGCACGAAAAGCGTACGTATTTAAGCGGGAGCGTGGTCTAGCGGAGTCAGTCCGCGTATTGTTTTCAATTATGGTAATATATTTAAACGTTTGGCTCTACTTACTTATTTTCAACAAATTGAGTTGTTTGATCATCTGAAGAAAATGGAGAAAATGTTTCAGTGAAACTGTCAAATTCATAGTCCACGCAAAATACTACTTTAAGTTTTCATATAGCAAGATCCTACCATCCACAGTCAGCATTTTAAAGGTCTTACACTCGCACAAAGGGGTTAGGGTTGGGGGTGGTGGGGGGGGGGGCAGGCGTAGTAAAAGCGTAAAGGGGAGGTCGGCAGGAGGAATATAATAGCCAACACCGAGCTTACCTACTCTTTTGGATAGCCCCGTTTTAAGACGCTGAAGGTTCTGAATTTATTCGGGCCTGAGAATTTATGAATGAGGGGAGTGGCTGGCGCAAGAATGCGGTCAGCAAACGCTCCGTGTGCATAATGCATTTTTGTTTCCTTCTTTTTCAGTTTTTTTTTTTGTCTTTCCTGCATGAAGGAAAACGTACAATATGTATCTGCGTCTGATGACTCAGGGCTTTCCATCACCACATTCAGCGACGCTCCCGACTGGGTTATGTGGCATGTGAAGACGAGAAATGAGCCATGTCTTGAAAGCATGCACAATCTGTGTGGATCTGTTGTCCAATGATGTAGGAGAATCGCTAATGTACATCGCAATAATGTGCAAAGAGTGCATGGAAACGTTTTTTCTGAACGCATTCCACGCGCCATGTTTGGAGCATGAGTGGCCTATCAAGGTCTCTGGTCGTACCATCTCATGATCGTTTTTTTTTTTTTTCTGCCATAGATTCTGAGGAATAAGTTACAAAGCTGAATCTAGTGAAACTTTACTTTGGTTTTCTGATGTAAGCACTTTGTGCCAGTCGGGAATGAATCAGAGTGGAGGTCACGGATCTAAGCCTCTTAGGCACCTGCAGCAAGTGCTATTTCTTGTCACATTGTACAATGATGTTTACAGTCAAAGTGCTGGCGAGTTACTGATCAGTTTATCATTATGCCAATCTGGAACCTGTCCTTGTAGTAATTCCACGATTAACACCTACAAGCTAATCACGTGGAGAAATATCCCACCCCCAACTCCGCCCCCTTTCTCATCCCCCTCCCCCCCCCCCTCTTGTTATTTGTCAATTTATACCCTTAAAAAAAAACAAAAAACTCTGCGACTCATGGTAAAGTTTGGCAGACTTTGGAACAGGACGGGGTTGGGGGGCGGGGGGGGGGCATGGGGCAATTTTGTTTTGTTGACATTCCCCCAGTTAGTGATATTAGCCACAAATTGTTTTTTGGCGGTTATTCATTTATTCCTCTCCCGTTACATTTCCTTATTAACTTACGACCTTTTGTACCACTGACATGTCATCGATGCACCAGTCCTTTTTTTTTTTCTTTTGTGCAAAAATTCAAATAAGTTATCTGGCATTCAGGTATATACTTCTTGAGTCAAGTATCAATATGAGGTCATGTTTTGAATTTTTAATTGACCAGTCAGATAGTCTTCAACTTGCTTGTTCGGTGACTCGTCGTTCGTGTTGGGTTACAACTGCAGAATTCCTGACTTTAACTGAGGGATGGTAAGAGAAGTTAAGTAGACCTACTATAAGAAACTAGTGAAAGAGGAATGTTGTGAAAAATTAATGGAACACTTTAATTTTTAAGAAAGTTATGAAAAGGAATTGAACTGAGTATGCCTTTTGAATGTTTTTTTGTTTTTTTAAAAATGTATCTGCAACATGTATATTGCGAAGCCCCGTGTTAGAACCAATAAAGAAAAGCTGTAACAAATCACAAAAGAATTAGAAAGGAAAAGACAGCACGCTTTCGGTTCCAATAGGTAGAATGCGCATATCCACCATCTTGTCTGTCCGGACCCACTTAAGGCGTCGCGAACCAATCGGCGGCGAGTTCACTGCTGTAAACAATGACACGTGTGTATACGCACATGGGAGACGTTCGGTCAATTCTTTCACTTCCTTTCTCTTGTTTACACAGATGGTAGGGAATCGGACCAGTTTGGATACATCCGTTCCACCCCTGTCACAACAGTCAACTGCAATGCAACCAGCAGGCATTTGAACTACTTAGACACATCTCGAAGTTACACTCATCAGCTGATCCACCGGCCATCTTGTTTGGCGGAAGTACAAAACAAAAACTCTGTGACGTCATGCGTTTTCTACCTATAGACCTTCGACAGGCAAAATAAGAGTCAAATAGAAACAGAATTTTCAAAAATTCAAAACAAATTGAGGTGCGTTAGAATATAATATTTATAAATAAATATACGTCGCAGGCATGGGTAACTCTGTTGCACCTTGTAGCATCTAGAAAATATTATGTTGTATTTTAGGATAGGAGGGATTTATCCTCACAAGCCAAAGATATCCTCAGAGGAACAGGTGAGGACGAATGTGTTTCCGGGCATGGATACGGCTCAGGAGAGGAGCGCAGGACAAACGGACAGAATCTATAACGAGAAGACACTTTGTAAACCACGCGAGAAGGTGCGTGATATTGAGGGAACAGATGGTATTTAAATCCACCCACCCAAATGAAGTTCGTAAATCAATAATTTATTGATTTTATTCTGCGCTTGTCTTGGCAGTTCATTAACTCTGTGGCCTTGATAATGATTAATTAATCCTACCAGCTGGTCCAGACGATGTTTTTAATAGACCCAGCGTAACTGTATCCAAAGATACTAGAAACAGTAAGATGAGGCAGCCAGCGCTTTTAGCGTGCACAAAATTTTTTTAATGATCCACCTAGACTAGATGCGAATGCGCTTAAGTCAAGAACAATGCCGTATTTTATAAAGCCAGTGTAGGGAAAATATTGAATTTTGTTCACTGTACAGCCATCGCTGTCGGCCTTGAGTGAAATCACTTATTTTTGTAATTTATAACTTAATCTCTTTAGGAAAAACTCCTGCCATTATTTTGGTCACAATTATAGCACTGTAAAAAGTCCGCATCATTAATTTATCAAACTGTGTGTGCGTTTTTTTAAAGGCACGAAGAAGGGAGTGTCTCATGTTATTGCTGCTAGTACCTTTGCTGTATCTTATTTCTTTCTTTTTCATTTTTCTCCCTACAGGAACTCACCTGTCTTTTGTTGTACTACACTGCTAAGGAAAAAATGAAAGAAATCAAGCAGAGTAGGCAGGAATGTTCTAGTTCCAGCCGGGGAAACACAGAAAAAAGAAATAAAGAGCCAGAAAGAAATTGAGGTCAACTTGAGTCTAATTTGTAAAACTCTAAAACTGAAGATTTTTAGGTGAAACAGGAAGGGACACTGTCAATGTTGTGTCATATACCAGGTGATTTGCAAAAAATTCGTCCTGTTGAGAGCTTGGCCGAAATCGTGCTTTGTGTCTTTAACCTTTATGTTGTGGCATTTTATATCATTTTGAACGATTTTTAAATATAATTTCTGACTCTTAAATCTCCTCCTTAAATTTCCTTTGATCTCAAACTGTTCCGAGTTATTCACACCTCCAACCGCTTGCTTGGGAGAAAAATCGTGTTTGAACCGGTGGTTCAGATTCGTTGACTGTGACCAGCGTTGGCTTCCACCCTTAAATCTACTGAAACTATATTATAATATCAACAATGTGACTTAAACATCGGTAAGCGGCACCTTTGAAGTTCTAGATTCTGGAGATACCACACCAGAGGGCTTCCACAGCTGCAGCATCCGACGACGCTCCCCATGCCCGAGGTCATCCTGCCCTACTTGGCATTACCATTGAAATTTATGTTGTCACTGCCATGATCTAACAAATCATTTACATAATATCCCAGTCTCTGTCTCAACTTCCATTATTTTGCTAAAGCCGGGAATTAAAAGTGCAACCAGTGATCTGAATCACATTTTCTTTGTTACAATGGTAATGATCTCGAGGGATACCTGCAATGATGGTTACACGTCCCTATACTATTGTACAGACTGAAGTACCTAAGGTTGAGTTCTTTGTTGTCTGAGGGAGTTCAGTTCTTGGCTGTTATCTCTCAATGAAGAGGTAGCTACATACATACACCTATATGTATATATATAATGTAAGGGTATATAGGCCTACATTATTTACATACATGTGTACGCAGTGTTACTTACATACATTCATAGGCCCCTGTACAAACACATTCACACATATTATAAACGTATACCGCATATTCAAATACTTATATTGTTCCTTTGTAGACCTACATAATACATACATACGGTCATATACATCAGTAAATACAATTTCACATACACTCGTTCACAACTTTACCTACATACATAACTGGGCCTATAAAATACATTCTTACATACACCTATTCACAACAGCATGGACGTACCCATATTACAACAGTACAAAGATTCTTTTATACACTTACACAGTATACATTATATATACACGCATTCATATACAATAATACATACATTCTTGCAAACGCCGATACACAGCAGTATAAATATACATTCTCACATACACCAGTCCACAGCGTCATAAACTACGTTCTCACATACACCTATTCATAACGATCCCTATATACATACATTCTTACAAGACACCAATACACTATGGTATATATACATTCTCACATATAATAATCAACTCCACATATTATTACAGATTTTCTTGTACCCATACTTCACACAAACACCCACACATTAAGTTAAAATATGCCAAAAAGAAAACGTCTATAGCAATTTCTCTCGTAAGAATTAATTCAGAAACGATACAAAACGTTAAGCAATAGGGAAGGCAAATGAAACAACTATTTTCTTTTTGCCATATTTTGTCTTTGCTTCAAGCCTTCCTGCCACCCCGGAGACTTTCTGTGGCTTTTATAATATTTCGCCAATATCCATTTATTTGCTGTACTGCAACAGATGCCATCACATCAACTTGCTTTTATAAAAATCACCTTTGAACAATTATTTCAGTGGACCTTTGTGGGTTTAGAAACAAGACTGATAACCTGTGCGTGATCCCGTGTGGCCTGCAGAAAACCACATCAATGTTAGCAGATAATACCACACCCATATAGACAGACATGGTACATATCACCAAATCCACGAAACATCATAAAAACCGCAGGAAAACTGTGGGGCCCCAGCAAGGCTTGAGGCCCAGTCAAAATATGGCAAAAAGAAAAAAGTTTATCGTATACATCCTTTCGGTTTTATCTCTTACGCGAGGCTTTGCTACATGCAACTTTTTTTTTGCTTTTTGCCATATCACCAGATCCAGCGCTGCAAGTCATTAAAATATGGTTACATTAACACAAGGTAGAATGTTTTTGTTTAAATATCCATTGTCATGCTGGTTGCATCAGAAATACCCCATTTAGTTCTACTTTCATCTGCCGCTGCTAAATCCCTGGCAGTTTATGAGGGTTTTTGATTATGTATCAGGTTTTCTATTTCCGAGCGAACGTTAAGAGCATGTTTGACTGATTTCAAAAAGTGTGTCGGTCACTGAAGTCTATATAGGTCACTGAAGTCTATATAGGTCACTGAAGTCTATATAGGTCACTGAAGTCTATATAGGTCACTGAAGTCTATATAGGTCACTGAAGTCTATATAGGTCACTGAAGTCTATATAGGTCACTGAAGTCTATATTTAAATAGGTTCGCAGCTCTTAGCATTAATACCTCACTATTTCTTGTCTTTCCTCATTTCTTGCTCTTCTTCTGTCAGGTCTTCCACTTCCTCTTCCTCTTCCTCCTTTTCTCCCACTCCTTTTTCCCCTTTTCCTTCTGTTTATGTGTGTGTGTGTGTGTGAGTGTTTCATTCGGTGTTTCCTCCTCCTCCTCCCCCCCCCCTCCCCCCTTTGTATGTGCTCTCCTGCTTGGTTTTGTTTTGCTTTTCGATCTGTCCATCCTTTCCCATCTTTGTTTCTCTTCGGTGTAATTTCTAATTCTCTTCCTGTCGACTTTCTCTCTTCATGATGCAACATTTACTCTCTCTCTCTCTCTTCCTTCCAAAATTGTTCTGCCTGTCTGCCTGTCTGTCTGTTTGTCTGTCTGTCTATCTATCTATCTATCTATCTATCTATCTATCTATCTATCTATCTATCTATCTATCTATCTATCTATCTATCTATCTATCTATCTATCTATATATCTATCTATCTATCTATCTATCTATCTATCTATCTATCTAATCTATTTATTTGTCTATCTATCTATCTATCTATCTATCTATCTATCTAATCTATTTATTTGTCTATCTATCTATCTATCTATCTATCTATCTATCTATCTATCTATCTATCTATCTATCTATCTATCTATCTATCTATCTATCTATCTATCTAGCGATCTATCTATCTATTTATCTATCTATCTATCTATCTATCTATCTATCTAGCGATCTATCTATCTATTTATCTATCTATCTCCTGGCTGTCTGTATGCCTAATTATCTGTCTATCAATCGCGCCTGCAATTTATCACTTTTAATCCATGTAGCAAATATCTCTGGCCCACTCAATCACTTGCTATTTTAGCATCCCATTAAAACGCCTGCACTTGTAATTCTAATAGAAAAACCAGGTGTTTTAAAGCACGTGCAAAATGGTTCATGTTCATTGTGCAGCACCATTAGTGACATCTGTGACCTACTGATTGCATTGAGTGTGACCCGTGTTGTATTCTGTACATAATTTTAATGACAGAATAAACCAGATTAGCCAAGAGCTGTGAATACCTTTTCAAGTGGAGACAAGTGTTTTGATATAGTTGTTCTAGGAGTTTCGCTGGTGTTGGCATTTACACCTCAACTTTCTTGTTTTTGTTTTTGTTTTTGTGGTAGAATTTGTTGGGGTTTTTTTTTTTTTCAATTTTGCCCGGGCAGCGACCTTGTTCGGCCTGCTCTTCTTGATTTCCAACTGCCAAGGTATCTTTAACACGGGCAACGTACACACGGGCCCTTCAGGTTTTTCGTCCTTGTCCGGGAAGAATAAGTGCTCGATGCTACCTACCATAGGATCAGGAATTTTCCCCCAAAATTCCAACATGCCTGCACCCACTGAGAATCTAACCCTTTATCTTCGGCTTGGGAGGCGGGTACTCTGCCTCTAGACTAACTTTTCCCCCATTGAGACCAGTAACATGCCCGCCGGCTTTATGTATGCTATCCCTGGAATCAGAGAACTTGTGTATTTAGCGCAGCTCGACGTAGGCTCTTGAACATGTCGACAGCATTGGCATGGTCATCATATTATAAAGGAAGTAAAGCCTCCAATGTAATCATGAAAGGTTTTTTAACCGCTGAGACTTACATTCTACAAAATATCATAATTATTACTCAAAGAAAGACATGCAGGTGTACATGAGCATATTTTAAAAGTCTTGAAGATCGTTATCTATTATATATTTCAGTAACTTGCAACCTTTGGCATGACTAACTGACCAAACTATACACTCTTTAGGCCTTAAATTTGGCAGGAAGGTGGCAATTGAGATAAGGAAGATGACGGCTATGATAAAAAGTTGTTTACTTCAAGCATGTATTTTAAAAAAATAACAATGTTTATTGCTATGTAACATCTGTATTTTTGCATGTTTGTTTCGCAATACATGTATTATAGTACCAGATAGTACCGTGCATGTCATAAAAAGTAACCGTATCAAGCGTTCAGTTTGGTGCGCAGTGTTCTGGTGCGCATGAGTTCTGAAGCAAGACTGTAGTTAAGTAGTTTATTACTTTTATTATATGAGAGAGACAGAGAGAGAGAGAGACAAAGAGAGACAGAGACAGAGAGAGAGAGGGGGCGTGGGGGGGGGAGAGCACATGATTGTTTATTCCGGGCAATGCCCGGTAGGTCATCTAGTATTTTAATATTTTCGTTGATTTTGAGCCGCAGCTGAGTTGGGCAGAAGAAAGTGTTCCGACATTTTGAGCCGCAGCTGAGTTGGGCAGAACAAAGTGTTCCGACATTTTGAGCCGCAGCTGAGTTGGGCAGAACAAAGTGTTCCGACATTTTGAGCCGCAGCTGAGTTGGGCAGAACAAAGTGTTCCGACATTTTGAGCCGCAGCTGAGTTGGGCAGAACAAAGTGTTCCGACATTTTGAGCTGGAAAAAAGAAATTCTTTGAGTATAATTTACAAGTACAACAGGAAATTTTCTGTTGAGCCTCAGTTTACACATTGGAGATCGAAACTCAACTTTAAAAATAACATCTGTGTATTCCCCGAGTCAGGCTGCCAACCGTTATGTTTGAATATTGTTGAATGTTGGTAATGAGAGGCAATCTTCAGTTTACGCCCTGTAGGCTGTTAGCAGTACTTCAGTTTATGAATAGAATAATGTATGTGTTCTGTGGAAAATACATCTTATAGTCCGGAACAACATTTTGCTGGAGATGCAATAAAGACGTAACACTGCATTGCGGACTTTTTCAATTTCCATTTTGTGATGACAAAACAAACCATTAGTCATACAAAGCTACAACCCAGATAGAAACGTACAACGAGATCATTTCATTGTCTATCAAATGAAGCCTGAATTTGACCTACTTGTGCATTTACGGCGTTGTTTTTATTTCTGTAACATGGCAGATGTGTGTATGTGTGTGTGTGTGTGTGTGTGTGTGTGTGTGTGTGTGTGTGTGTGTGTGTGTGTGTGTGTATTTGTGGAGGTTGGGGGGTGAAGGCAGTTGCAGATCTTGGCTGTATCAGTGATGGGTTCCTTGTCATGATAGGGACTACTATTCTTAAAGACAACGGCAATGTTGCTGATGCAAGAGATCCAGTACCTTTACTTTATTCTGGATAGCTGCCACCATGGCTGCCGTCAGTACCGTGACAGTGATTGCATTGTCTTCCATTGTTACATTGAAAAGTAGTTGCTTGATCATTCGTGATTGTGCATGAGAAAACCCACAATAAGTCGACAACATGACGTTTTGAGTTCTGTACACATAATAAAAAATAAGACATTTCTGATAAATTGAAGTCAGTGACTCCCCTAAAACAAGATTTTGAGAAAAGGGCATTTAATCCTATAAGTGGCAATAGCTAATTGACCAAGTAATATTGGAGTGATTGCTGTTAGGAGACCGTAATCTAATAACTAAGCCGTTATAGAGATTATACTGAGTAGTGTTCACTTCTCGTCTACAGTTTACCCTGTAACATGCCACGGTCCCATAAACAACAGCCAAGTTGGAAGTTTGTGTCGGACCCATATTTTCACTTCAAAGCCGTTTTTCTCAAAATCAGCTCTGTCGACATATTGTGGGTTTTCTCATGCACGCTCACAAATTTTGCTGCAGGAAAAGCATCCAGCTAAAGAGCTTATTTCTCAAGCTGAACCTCAGAAACTGGGAAAAAGAGTGTCCCCCATGCCCTCCTTGACCTTGAAACCTTCATTTCTTTCAAAGTGCCTCACTCTAATTATGGCAGCCAGAAGTTAATGTGCTTTGCACAGAAGACAGTACATTGACTAATCTTTATGGCACAGCTATACAGTTAGTTTTTGGCGTCCATGTGGACTTCGGAACGATGTAGAAGTAACCCTACCATTCGACGTTGAGGAGATAAACAAAAATTCTATCTCGTTGGTAACTGCCTTACGTCAGTAGATTCAACATGAGGACGGATGGAGGCAATAGGTGATGTTTCTTTGTATTGTATTCTCAATCTTACTGAACTCATTCTTGATTTAACCTCTTTTTTTTTCGATGAGAAACAGAAAGGCAGACCTTCGTGGTTTTTTCTCCCTGAACAAATGGCGTGGTGAGATGTAATGAGAAACCGCATTTACGATTGGTCTCCATCCAATACTGATGGAGAAAAATATGGCAAAATAACAAAAGTTGTAGGTCCTATAGACACGACTTGGGAACAACAAAGAGAAGCTACAACAAACAACAAGAGGATTAGTAAGGAAAGGACAATAAGCTTTCAGTCTTGTCAGACTATGAAGTACTGGTGTTTTGAAATCGTGGACAATAGTTGAGCACCATCAGTTGTCGATGTCATTTACTAAGAGGGTGAGGGATGGGATTAACTTGGGAGGTAAAGAAGGTGTGGTAGCGTGGTGGGAGAGTGCGGAATGTGACGTTACTATACGTATGTGAAGTATGAGGTTTTTTGGGGCGTCGCAGAGCGTGGAATTTGCCACCAGTAACATCGCCGTTAACACTTTGATTACGGTGTTTAGAGGAGATAGGCACGGTGTTGTACTTTGACTCAAAACCTGAGCCCATCGGTGACCTGACCTCCCCCCCCCCCCCCCAATGGGCAAGATCTGACCTCCCGCTTAATCCAGATTCAAGGTAAATCTTGTTTATGGCAGGCTATCAGGTGATGGGTTGATCCCTCCCTGCAGCCCCCCCCCCCGGCCCCTCGCCCCTTGGACAGCAGTAAATACTGCTTATAATAATAATAATAATAGTTCGTCCATCAGGTATGATGATGACCTTAACAACACCAGAGGAATAAATAACAGAAATTGTTGAGAATTTCAACACATGGACAATAAAGAGAACTAAAGGGCACAGAGGACAGAATGGAAAGACTGTTCTTTCATGACTTATGGCTTCTCATGTGACTGATAAGTCCTATTTTTACCCTGCAGACCCTTCCGCATAAATGACAAGAGTGCTCCGTTGGTTCAGTACCACTGGGCCTTTTCTTGTGCCGTTCTCTTTTTTTTGATAGCCTGCTGGACTCTGTCAGCTTCCCATGCTTTGCTGCCTCTGGTAAGGGCCGCCCTCCAATTTGCACGATCAAGCGAGAGCTTTTCCCACTCACTCACATCAATGGCAAAGGCCTTCAGTGATTGCTTGAGAGTGTCTTTGTAACGTCTCTTTGGGGCCCCAACATTCCTCGTTCCATTGGAGAGCTCAGAGAAGAAGATTTGCTTAGGGAGTCTGGAGTCGGGCATTCTGACAACATGTCCTGCCCAACGTAGCTGAATTTTTTTCAGGTGGCAGAAGATGCTCAATTCCTTGGCACGATTGAGGACCTCAGTGTCTGGAATTTTATCCTGCCATTTGATCCTTAGGATCTTTCTAAGGCAGGCCAGATGAAAGTGATTTAGCTTTCTGGCATGCGATTGGTACACTGTCCAGGTTTCAGCCCCATAGAGTAGGGTGGGAAGGACCACAGCATTGTACACTTTCAGCTTAGTGTCTGTGCGAATGCCGGCAACATCCCACACTCTCTTTCGAAGCCTGCCAAATGCAGAGCTGGCTTTGCTGATTCTTGAGAGAATTTCAGTATCAACACGAGCCGCGGAAGACAGTGTACTGCCAAGATAGGTGAAGTTCTCCGACACCTTCAGAAGACTGTCATGGACTTTGATATTTGGGGTCACAGGATACTTGTCGTCTGGAGTAGGCTGATGGAGCACTTCCGTCTTCTTTGTGCTTATTGTGAGGCCAAAGTTGTCACAGGCACTAGAGAACTTATCAACACAGTTTTGCATGCTATCCTCATCGTGTGCCAGAAGTGCACAATCATCAGCAAATAGTAGGTCACAGACTTGAGTACTTTTGGTTTGGTTTTTGCCTGAAGTCTCCTGAGGTTGAATAGACTGCCATCAGTTCGGTACTTGATGCTTACCCCTTGAGGAGGAGAGCTAAAGGCTTCTTGTAGCATTGCAGAGAACATGATGCTGAACAGAGTTGGGGCTAAGACACAACCCTGTTTTACCCCATTTGTGACAGCAAAGGGCTCTGAAAAACTGCCGTTGCTTTTGACTGCAGCTTGCATGCCATCATGAAACTGGCGCACTATTGTGATGAATTCGGGTGGACACCCAAACTTCGCCAAGATTTTCCAGAGGCCTTCACGACACACTGTGTCAAATGCTTTTGTGAGGTTAACAAATGTGATATACAGCGCTTTATTTTGTTCCATGCATTTTTCCTGAATCTGTCTGGCAGCAAAAATCATATCCGCCGTTCCCCTCTCTTTACGAAAGCCACATTGGCTCTCGGGAAGCAAGTCATTTGACGAGAGGTGATCAAGAAGGCGATTCAGAAGCATTCTTGCCAATATTTTGCCAGCAATTGAAAGTAGAGAGATTCCCCGATGGTTGTCACAGACTTGGCTGTCCCAAATACTGCTTAAACTGTCCATAACTTCCTCTCCTCTATTTCCGGTGATTGTTAAAGAAAAGACCGGTGAAATAAAATTCCTATAACTTTGTGACGCAGTCAGATCATTACAAAATTACTCAAAGTTTCTGTGCAATTGTATAGTTTCATACTTCGTTGTAGTACTGATCAGTCATCTATCATTTTTATAAGTAAAAAGGAAAATAAGAAAATTAAGTAGGTTGTTTTAGTTAATTGTGAAAAGACTGATTAATATCAGTGGCGTGAAACAGCTTAACCGACATTATATTTAGTCAAACAGAAATGATTCCAGTTGACATGGAACACCAAAATTACAAATCTAACAAACAGAGTAGGAGAATGATGCTTTAGGCAAGAGGCGGAAAACGCTCAAACCCAGAGACTATAAATATCATACTGCTTTAAACATTAGAGAAAAAGAACAATAATTATAACCAATAGGCAATGATAATTTGTATTTGTATTTGTATACCTCTTTAATTCCATTTGGGAAATTTGCCCAGTTACAACTGGAGCAGACACGTCGTCGCCACAGTGCAGCGCCGGTATGCGTTTTTTTTTTCGGGGAGGGGGAGAGATGGGGGGGGGGGGAGAGTGATTATTTTAATCCGTGAAAACAGGAACAGAAGCAGCATACTGAGGACACAGGTCTGCCTTCGGGGTCCGCCTGCATCGCCTAATGAAGGGACTGCCATTCTAGGATCGGACTGCCATGCCACACCAGACGCTGCACTGAACACGACCGTCACCACCAAACTAAGGCGCTACCATTGTCTCCCCAGACAGACGGATGCCTACTACTACTACTAATCAGTGAAAAGAAACCAAAAGAGCTTGAATCAATGCCCTGTACCACCATTTCTGTAGTCAGTAGATAGCAAACACTGTAAACAATAGGCAGTAACAAGAATACATTAATCGGTAAATAGAAAACACTATAACGAATGCATTGCAACGCATATCTTTAACCAATGGACATAAAATATTACAATCTACAAAACAGAAACTAATAAAGTGACTAATCTACTGATCTCTCTCATCACACGGTCCCCGCTGAGGCCACAGGCTCATCTTTCTCCATCATTTCTCACCCCATGTCAGTTGCAAAGACGGGTACTCGGGTAGCCTCAATTGCCCAACGCTCCTTCAGGTGATAAGCAAGGTGGATAAGAGGTCATCTGGGTATCACGCTGCACTTCAGCCACCCCGGGATGGTCACCAAGCCGTACCACTTCAAATGCTTCAAAACGACACTTGCAAGTTAAAACATGTTTCAATGTGGAGACCCCGAGTAGACAAAGCCCATGATGATGACCTCTTGTCAAGCAATTTTCATTGAAGCTGATTGGTTGTTTGTGAGTATGACATCCTCAGAACGTGCGTCTTTCATTCTGAGCAACTAAAATTGGTCGCTTAGTCATTTCATGAAGATCTGATCCTTGAAATTCTATATTTATTTATTTTTTTAAAGGCAGATAAAACAAACAAAAAACATATTAGGATAGACAGAGCCAGAGAGGTGACAGATAATGACCTCGGAAACTGAAACTGTAACTACTTTGGAATGTCCCAACGAAGCCGGAGAAAAGTGTCCACTGAAGCAAAATGTAATTCCTTTTATTTCTAGTATTTGTAACTTTCCCGGGTCCGTTATAATTGTAACCTTCTCAGATCAGTGACAAAAAAGATCATCATTGCTGATACTCTGAGACAGTAACCCATTCTAGTAGAATCTAAAGCCATGAGAATTGGGAACAAAAAAAACTTTTTAAAAAAGAATAATAATAAAGATGAAATCGTGTTTAACTAATTACACTGAAAAGGAGAAATGAAGAAGCGACAGAGGGGGAGAGAGAAAGAGACAGAGAGAAAAAGAGCGTAGAGCCTGGTTGTTAACGAGGTGAAGCGCTTTATAAATGCTATGTATTATTATTATTAAGAGAAAGAGAGAGGGAGAGAGAAAGACAGAGAGAGAGGGAGAGAGAAAGACAGAGAGGGGAGAGAAAGAGAGGGAAAAGGAAAGAGAGAAAGAGGGGGAAAGAGAGAGGGAGAAAGAGGGAGAGACGGAGACAGACAGACACACAGACAGAGACAGAGAGAGAGAGAGAGAGAGAAGAGAGAGAAAAGGAGAGAAGGAACAAGCGACGAACAGATGAAGAGGATGATAACAGACAAAAACAAAGGTATCTGGGACTACATTGAACCCTCTAGGGTCCGTCCCCATTTAAAATGTCAATGGGCAAATTCTGATTTCATGAGAGCTTGTTCTTCGGTACATAATCAAAGGCTTTTTCAGGATTGTTTAGTTGATTGATTGTGTGTAGTGTAGAAAACACTAAAAAACAACTTATTTTTCTCTTGTTGAGTTCTTGTGGGATCTGCAACCGAGTGATCAATGTCTGTGTTGTAGTGGTGATACATGCCTAGAGGGTTAAACACCTTCAGCGCAAAATTCAGGGTATCAGCTCAAATGTAGTGGTAAAATAGCAATAAAACTATCACATTACAGTCCGTATCTCTAAAGTTGTGCTGGATTGCAAATCAAATGTTCGACCCGAGACACAGGAAATTGAGACGGACCAATTCATCATTTTCCGTCCGCCGGCTTGTGCGCGTACCATCCATGTCAACAATGCAACAATTCGCACCACGCCCCCTTCATAACTGAACGAAAAAGACTAGTATCACAGAGCTCTGTGAGTAGTACCCACCGTGTTTATACGCGCACAAGCAGTGGACATATAGTGAAAGAAGGAATGGTCCGTCTCGATATTCTGTGTCTCGGGTTCGTCTAGACTCTACCAAAACATTCATGTATTACATCCTGCACTCATCATTGTTTTTTGAGTGAATTCCGTAAAACCTGTTTGCATACCCGGAAATTCAGGGTATTCCAGATTGTATGAGTAATGTGATTTTCATTGCCTACAGGTCAGATTGTGAAACTGGGGTTTTATCCTAGCTCCCTCAAATTCTTTCACACCATTATGAATTCACAAAATATGTGCAGTTATTCAGTCGGTTTGCACGTCATAAAACCGTACCATGCTTGGTAAATGATATCGCTTCGGTTCAAACGTACACGCATGTTTTCACGAAGAAAGACACGCCGATTTGACTTGTTTATACTCGTGTAAAGATGAGACTGCCAACACGTCACAAAAACTCGTTAAACTTAGCAGCTTGGCACAGATGTGTTTTGAGGATAAAACTCTGGCTGTCAGTCAAAGGTGTTAAGTGCTAGACACAGCTGGTGTGAACAGGTAGTTTACAAGTCTGAACGGGTGTAAATTACGTCACTTAAGTATTTTGAGGCGGGGAAGAAGGGCAAAGTTTGCGGGTGAAGTTGAAGTCAATGGGACTCTGCGATACTTCAAACGTGACAACAAAAATAAAACAAAAAGAAGAAGGAATGAAAGAACCAAAAATAATGTACCTTGTAAACCCCCTACCTTAGCAATCGGAGAAGATAATGAAAGAAAAATCAATTCTAAAGGAAAACTAAATAATGCAAGCTTTCGGTTAACAGAACCAACATCATGCCATAGAAATAAAATTTTACAAACTTGATAAAGAAAGAAGTAATTTGAAAGAGAAAAAACAGAGAGAGCATGTGAAGGCTGTTTAGCTGCACTAGGTAGTAAAGGTCCACACAAGATGACGTCCGTCGATAAATCATAAAGGTTGTCTTCAGCAAACATAGCCATATCATCATCATCATCATCATCATAATCATCATCATCATCATCATCATCATAACCATCATCATCATCATCATCATCATAACCATCATCATCATCATCATTATCATAACCATCATCATCATCATCATCATCATAACCATCATAACCATCATCATCATCATCATCATCATCATCATTGTCACGAGTGGAGTGAGCGATAGTTAATAATTACGGGGGGAAAGGAGGAGAGTAAAATTAACGCACGTAGATAAGTAAGGAAAAGCGTGCATGTTATGAGTGGTGGGGGTCTGAATGAGGCGAGAGCGCTGTATTACTATCACTGCACACTAAGACGTCTAAGAGAGCGGACGTAGGAGAAAGCCCCAGAGGGCGAACATAAGGAGAGCAGTCGGAAGACTTGGGAGTAGTGTTATTCCAGTGATGACTGGTAGGTGAAACGATGATTGATAATTATGATTGATGTATTATATTCGTCTATTACCATGATGTAAATAAGTATATGTGAGGAATGTGGAAGTCCTTGATATTGGATATAGCAATGTGCGCCATGAGCGATAGATGAAAGTTGAGTTCATGGATTTGTAGCGAGAGTGAGTATTGTGTAATCCGATGGAGGTGTGTTACCGTAAGATGTTTGGTGAGTGAAATGTGAACTATTGTGTGTACGCTTCATGGGTTGTAAGGAGAGGTGGAGTGAATAGAAATGGTATGGTATTATACCAATGTAATGTTATTCTTGTAGGTGTCGGGGACGGGCCGAAGAGCCACCTCGGTGAGCACAGGGGATAGGCCAGCATAGGGCCGGAGGCCACACATAGGCCAAAAGTGAGGCTGTCGATGCAGGACAGTAGAGGCACATAAAGTCGTGGCAGTCTGGCCACGGACAGGGACGTAGATATGAGCGTGAATGTGCTAATGTACTATTGCCATGTTGATGGGCTATTGAAATGATAATGTACTATTGCCATGTTGATGGGCTATTGAAATGATAATGTACTATTGCCATGTTGATGGGCTATTGAAATGATAATGTGCTATTGCCCTGCTGAGGTGCTAGTGGAATGCTAAGGTGTTATGGCAATAGGAAGGTGATATTGAGAGACTGCGGTGCCAGTGAATTATTAATGTGCTATTAAGACCCTGAGGGGAGAGGCTGAGGACGAAGTGTCTTTAGGAAGTAACTACCGGGTTGTGGATCCGAGGAAGAGTGCATGTGGGAATAAGGCCGTTGTACGGCAGTTAAATTCAATAATATAATGTATGTAATTGCGCTATTATCTGTATAATTATGTTTAATAAATGTGTGAGTCTGATGGGTTGTTCTGTTAAGTGTTAAACTTGTTCGTTCGTGATTGTTGTCCTGTCATAACTTATTACATCTCCCAGTCTGGGATTTGTGACAATCATAGCCATCATCATAATCATCATCATCATAACCATCATAATCATCATCATCATCATTATCATCCTGAACGTCTAATTATCATATTTCTTCTTCTTGTCTTATCATCATCATCGCATCATCATCATTCATAAACATTATTTTTGTTGTCATCGACATGATCTCTTCACTTCTCTTCAGTCATACTTTCCCCCACCTCCAAGCCTGTTTTCTCACCTTCTGTCTCTCCTTTCCTTCCTTTCATTTTTTTAAAAATCCTCACCCATTTCTGAAAACTTTTCACGGCTGTCAGACAAAGTCTTTTTCTTAATCCCCTTAAACTCCCACACTAGATTTGCTGAGTATATCCCGTCGTGAGCGTGCAACATGGTTGTTAGCGACACAAACACGATATTGAAGAAATATCTACTCACATCATTAGACTTCTTGTTGAGATATTAGTTCCAGTGCAGCCAAACTTGCCCTCGGTCGTGGAAAAAAAAATAACCTATAAGTCTGACCGTCTACATACAGAAAAATATGGACATTTTACTCGTATGAGATGTCCAGTGATGCTTAAGCTTCACTGTGTGCGAAAACGGAAACGGACGCGGCAATGGACACGCCAAAAAACCATTGAAATAGTGAAATAGAAAGAATATTTTTTTTTTTGTAAGGAAACGCCGGTTCCGTACACATGGAAACACTCTTTCCTTCTACTACATGATGGATTTTTGACATTTCCTTTGCCGTTTCAGTTTCCGTACAGGTGAAAACCCAGCTTTATGCTTATGATCATCCTGCATGCTCACGACACTTGGACTTTGACATCGCATAGTCACGAAACAAATATTCAGAGATTTAGGTTATAAACTGCCCAAAGGTTGGCATCGTCTAAGCGGGGTGTCATTTCCCTTCTGAATTCAGATCGAACTGAAGATTGGGGAGTTGTGTTGACGCAACGAATCTCCCATAATTGCAATTTTTCTTGAAACTGGTGTCATAGCCCAGGACTAAACATCCACTATAAATAAGGATCTCCGACACACACAAAGAGTATCCAGACTTAACAATAGGGCTATCAACTTTAAGACAGCTTGTCGACAAAGGGCACGTCGACATAATAATTATTGACACAATTGTCAAGTTCTCCATAAAGCAGTATAGCCAGACTTCATTCGTTTCCTCACAATGTTCAGTCTCATGTTTCCTTTAATTTCCCCACCGTGTTTTCCAGTCATTAACAAAACGGCTGCTAGGGAAATAATTAATTATGTGTTACTTACATTGAGAGTTTTTAATGATTCTCAGTGCGATTAATTGCAGGGCTTAGTTTCATATCGTGCCTAAGTCACAAAAAGCCACAATTTCGATAATGAGCAAAATGTACTTTTCGTGTATGATATCAGAAAATGTCAGCTGTTTCAGAATGTTTCACTAAAATATGAACAGCCATGTGTTGTTATGTTTTTGCGCAAAATGACAGAACAGTCACTGATCGTTATTCTAAACTACACCGTTTCTTTAAGTCTAGGTGGACCCAGGCAGGATATGGAGCTGGTTCATTCAATGTGTTTACACAGGCAGTGAAAAACAACCCCCCCCCCCCCCCCCCATGTTTGAACGCCATTCAGAAATTTCCGGGGAGTTGTCCGGAAATGAAGCCTTCACTGTGGCGATATTTTGAAATCCGACATGAATGAATGTAAATCTATAAAGAATATTTAAGACAGCAGTATGTCTGTTACCGTTAAATGGTTAAACCCGCTTAACACCTCAGCTGCAAAAGGTTGAAGCTTTTGGAGTCTCGTCTTCAAATTGGACAGCTGAATAGCACAAATAAATCTCAGTATAATAATGTGTGTGCGCTTCTGAACCGCTGATATTCTGTTGTTCATTACGCAAAGGGTTCAGCTTGTTTTGAATTTAGGCCTTGTGTAACGACGTGTAACATTAAAGATAATTTATGCTTGACAAGAAAGCAGGAAGTCGGGGAGGAGGCTCCTAGCCAATCGTCTTTTACCAAAAAACTGAAGATAAGAGATTTAAAGTTGGTGATAATGAGATTTCGAGTGCGTTTTTAAAGCTTCACAATTTTTGACTCTTAATAATGTGAGAGTTATTATCACATAAGGGACAGTTTTAATGGGAGTGAAGCAGTTGAATTGTTGTGTCACGATCTTATATCTTGTATTGCTATATTATTATCATTTATGAGTACGTACTCAGAATGTCTCGCCTTTATTTTAAATAATTATGTTTCTTAGCTTGGGTCAGCGGCCAGTCGTGGAAGGACATTTTAACAGACTGGTACCGGTCATGGATCGCAAGGAGGAGATGGCACTTTGGACAGAAATAGCAAAAGTCTGTTTGGGCTTGGGGGAATAATGATTGTGGGGAAGAGTGTTCGTCTCAGAAGAACTTCCCCGTAAGACTATTAGTTTACTAAATCAAAATATAACCCCAATTATGTTATTGTGTTATGTCATGCTTTCAAGTGTCCAGAAACAGCCGTAAAGGAACTAAAGGAGATGCGGTGGTCCAGGAACGAGATTGTTATTGCAGGAATGCATCTGGTGATCCAGTGATATAAAAGCTACGTTTTCAGCTGGGCGTTGAATAGAGTTAGGCGCCTATAATTGCTATCGTTGACTAGTACGGTGGTTATCATTCTTACCTGTAGCAAAAATCTTAAAAAGCATTATTAACATGGCGCTTCACCCCGTCAAATGCAAGCTCTAATCCTTTTACAGTCATCCTTCAACCCACAGTCAGTTAACCGATACAAATGACATGGTACGAAACATTGGACAACAGTCAAAAGCCGCTGTGGTTGCATTCCATCAATTAAAACGATGTGGTTTCAGGTGTTTCTTGAACATTTCGATGTTATTACATATTACTGTTAAAGCAATTTACGTCAATGATGGGTGATTTTGCGATAAAATACATCTGTAGGTATTTCTCACCATTTGTTTATAATCCCCCAGAAGTCGCTGAATGCAGTGACCGTGGAATTAGTAAGGCCATGTTAATGGAAAGGATTCGGATATCAGATCCGCTAGCATATTTTACAATCTTTATGAAAGATGAGAGGCGTTAAATTCCAGAAGGATTTATGGGCTCTGTGAAACAGTAAACGGGGGGGGGGGGGGAGGGGGTTGCTAGGCAAGGGAAAGGGGGAGGGAGGGGTGCTGGACAGACTAAACACAGTGGAAAGAGGTCGTTAAACAGAGTCAATTTGACATGATAATGTTGTACAGATAATAGCTGCAATTTCTTCAGTAGTTTTGCAATGTGAGACACAGTAAAGGCCGATTATGGAGTAAGTGCCTGCCGTATTAAAATCCCAGCCAGCTGTTACTTTTGTGCAGAATCGTTGTTAAGTCTTCCCCCCTCTTCCACCTCCCTCGCGCCCCCGGCCCCACCTCCACCTCCCGAGGAATGTTTGTTTCAGAATGTAGTTAGTTTTCGCCCTTAACCCAGTTTCTGATACCCACTCACTCGAGACAGGCCCCATGGGCTCCATTGAAGCAATTATAGACAATGCGCTTTTTTTTTTTTATATTTTGTCTGTGTAGAACAATAACAGGTGCTGTTTATTCATTCAATTCGCAGTTGTTTAGATGTTTTGTCAACATGCTGTTGAATGCAGACAAGTGCATATCAAGTGGATCAAAGCATTGGAACACAGGGGTACATGCGGGGAGGAGGCAGATAGGCTCATTATCGAGGAACATAAATCTACTCACATAAAAGTAATCAAAAACAGAGACAGATATGTTGTACATACTTACAGTGTGAGTTCTGCTGTTAAGTGCGAACAGGGAGACAGGTAGAGGGACAGACAGACAGACAGACAGATAAACTGACAGACAGACAGACGTGCGAACGACAGACAGCCAGACGGATGGATGGGTGAACAGATAGATAGATAGATAGATAGATAGATTGATAGATAGATAGATAGATAGATAGATAGATAGATAGATAGATAGATAGATAGATAGAAAGATAGATAGATAGATAGATAGATAGATAGATAGATAGATAGATAGATAGATAGATAGATAGATAGATAGATGGATAGATAGATGGACAGATAGAAAGATAGATAGATAGATAGATAGATAGATAGATAGATAGATAGAT
>OZ007571.1:9291443-9311443 GCA_963931925.1 Onchidella celtica | reverse complement strand
AGACGGAAAGAGGGGAGAAAGAGAGAGAGAGAGAAAGAGCGAGGGGGATAGACAGATTGACCTAGAATGGGGGAGAGGGGGTGGGAGAGGGAGAGAGAGATTGGGTGAAAGAGAGGGAGAAAGATACATTGAGACAGAGACAGAGAGAGAGAAAGGGGGAGGGAGAGAAAGAGAACGAGAGAGGGAGGATGAGAGGAAGCAAAAGAGACCCGGGGGGGGGGGGGGAAGGGGGGGGGGAGAAGAAAAAGAAGAATAACACAGAAGACATTTAGAGAATGAAAGCTGTTTCAGCTGAGTTATCAAACAGCGGGCAGAACGAGTCATAGAATTCAAAGCAACTCGGAATATAATACACGCCACTGTATGTGCATTGTAAATAAAGAATAATTCTGAACATTGTCAAACAAAGCTTTTCCCCAGAACTATCTTACGGACAAAAATTATGTAGTATGTAGTTCATGGTCATGCATTTAATTACATCTGACATTTAACAATACTGACAAAATATATGTCATAAGTGTGTATCAATACAATATATCTTTTCACTGTTAAGTCGGGAGGGATATAATTATCTTTCACTATCGGTTGAATCAAGGGTAATATATCTTGCACTATCAGTCAACACAACGTTAATGAAAATGATGTGGGTACCATGTCATGCTTGCTGTTGGAGAATACGCTGGTTATCTCCTGTCATCTAGTGATGTCAATGAGCTAGCACATCGTGTCTCGTTAAAGTTATTTTACCAGGCATTCTGTAGATGAGACAGTCGATTTCAAGTGAACATTCAGCGTGAGTCACTATGAAGGACTGGCTGGAATGCATTTCGGCAATGTAACTGAACTCATTTGTCTGCCTCGTATTCTTCCTTTCTCTTGTCACATCCCTTCGTCCTCTCCCTCCCTCAAATTGCAAGAAAAAAATAAAAGAAAATAGATTAATTCTTTCTTTTTCTGTAAAGATTAATTTTTTAACCCTTTGGTTGCCAATGCCGTAAAACTGATTTTTTAAAATATAGTTTTGGTGATGCGTAGACTTCTGTAAGCGCCAGCTTTTCATGCAGAAGATTTGGCTTCAAGTAGTAATACCCGTTTGTAATGTAACAATGATCTACAGAAAAACGTTCTCTGGTGACCTAAGCACGAAGTTGTTCACGTTTTAGTGAGCTGGCACTGAAAGGGTTAAAGTACATCAACAACAGTTGTTTGCTGTGAATTTTATGAAGTACGGTTCGTGTCAGTAATTCTGCTGTAGACCTAACTTTGTCTCTGTCTTACACAACAGTAGCAGCAGTATAAAACGCACTAAAGTGGAGCTGGAGGTTGAACACGTAGTATCTAAAACTTTGTACCAACGTGACCATAAATTATGAAACTTCATGTAATGTCTCAGATTTTCTCTTAAAATTATACGGACACAGACAAAACTCAGTGTTTACTGCTATTCATTTACAATTTGTTTCAGTGACACCCCCCCCCCCCCCCCACAAAAACAAAAACAACAACTCCTTTTTGTCCTGGAGAATCGAAAAGTATGAGCGGAAATTTCGTTTGTCGCTTCACGTGTGTAACTAGTAATAATAATAATAATAATAATAACAGGAATAAATAATTATCTCAGATCTGGTCATAAATCCTTTCGTTCTCCCACTCCAGCCCCCCCCCCCCACCCCTCCCCCCACCCCCCATCCACCCCACCCACGCCAAACCCGCCCCCGCCAACCCTGCAACCTTGCCCCCTACACAATCTGCCGGACATAATATGTGATAATTTGACACTGATCCTGACGGTGCCGCCGAAATGTAAATAGGCAGTTCAAATTCTCCCCGTGTAGACTCCATTCAGTTCTCTCTAGATTTGAATACCCAATAGAAAAACTCAGTCAGAGGAAAAACTCAGTCCCACAGACATTAATTGTTGTCTCCTCACGTTTTGGAAAAACCTTTAGAGTTTCTCAAAATTCACCGTACTTTTTGGTGTTAACTTTTCTCAAATCTAGTGCAATGCAAAATATATAGGTATTGGTATTTTAATTATTATTATTATCATTTTTTTTTTTTTGGACAAATTAAATTTTGATTTTCCAACAATTAGGGAACAAATTCTCACAAGAATCTGGAGTATGATTGTGGGTTACCAGGACAGCTCTGTGTCGAATCTATACAGAGTTTCAAGAACAGCGGTGAATGTTATTGAGGAAATATTATAAAAACCACGGAATGATATTGATATGATAACAAATGTCAGCCTTTATATTTTCTTGCTGTCAAGTAAGTTCTTTTATTTGATAAGTTATTTCTGACAGAGATTTGAAATTTAATATAATTCATGCTTTGCAGTCTTCAAACTCCGTGTCAAAGTGATCTCAATGTAATTTAAGGACTGGACAACTCCACCCGTTAATCTCGGATTTAATAGTTGTTTTATTCTGGAAATTCTACCACCAGAATTCTCTCCCAACAATTGCTTTAAAGTAACAGTTTAAAAAATAGATAACGTATTATAATCACGGAATTAATTGTTTTCTGCGCAAAATAATACTGATACGGATTTTTATTATAAAGTATTGTATTGGACCCCAGCTGAGCCAGTTCTGCGCCATTTTAGACACCATTTTCAGTGAAGTAACATGTGCACAAGTTGTGATCAAGATAACCTAGTTAATGCAAAATAGCTAGATGCAAATGTGTAACTGCGTAATTTGGAAATCAGCATAGAATAGATTGATATCTCAGTTCACAGCTCTGTGACTGGTTAACACCTAGGCCTACAGGACTGGCTTGCAATGTCTTTGAATCTGCGAAACGACCCGTGTCACCTGCCTGATTCCATAATATCATAACCATCTCATTGTGCTTAGCCTTTCCTATCTTTGTCAGAGATTTGAAAGAGGGGGGGGGGCGGCAGAGAAAGAGGGGAGGAAGATTAACAGAGAAAGACGAGAGGGAGAGGCAGGGAGAAAGAGGAGAGAGAAAGTGGTGTGTGAAAGCGACGGAGTTGGGAGAGAGAGAAAGAGGGGAGGAAGGGGAAGGGAGACAGACGAGAGGAAGAGGCAGGGAGAAAGAGGAGAGAGAAAGTGGTGTGTGAAAGAGACGGAGTTGGGAGAGAGAGAGAGAAAGAGGGGAGGAAGGGGAAGGGAGACAGACGAGAGGAAGAGGCAGGGAGAAAGAGGAGAGAGAAAGTGGTGTGTGAAAAAGAGGGAGATGGGAGAGAGAGAAGGGACGGAGGAAGGGGAGAGAGAGGAGAAACAAAAGAAGAAAGATGAAGAAAAAGGATGAAAAGAATGGCATGCACTGACATTATTCAAACATTGTCCCTTTTGTCCATACATTTTAAGAAACCAAAACCCACGCCTAAAGCTGTGTTTTCATGTGTACCGAAACGGAAACTATCCATCAAGTAGTAAAAAGAAAACAGTTTTTTTTCTGTGTGTACAGAATGGCGTTTCCGTGCACACGAAAATAGTCCTTATATTTCACTACTTGACGGATTTCTGACGTTTTCGTTGCCGTTTCCGTTTCGGTACACATGAAAACACAACTTAAGTGGGGTATAACCAGAGATATCTTACACTAACGTAAGATATCTCTGGGTATCACACAAAGCCTGGCGCGTCACAGCTAGTTGGTGCCAGCAAAATGTACACCCAAGAAATAATGACGGAAGCTGACTGTGTCTGACCGGGCCTTAGCTCGAAGGGGGTTTTCCTAGATTTTCTAAGAAAAATGGAAATTACGGTGTGCACTTCTTGTCTGCCTGCAGCTGTCTGTGCCGTTCAAGGCTTTGTATTCGTACCACCCTAGGCTGTAGAGAATTCATACTGCAGCAGCCGGAGTTTTCACCTAGAATCTTTACAAACCACATTTTGTACGGTAAAACCTATATCATTTCCTGGTCCTTGTCACCTAAATTCCAGGTTAACATTGATTTAAGTCCTCTCTTCTAAACACTAAATTTCACGCGTTCCTTTGATGCTACATCCCAATAATATGCTAATTAGCTTCAGTCTAGATTGTTATCTACCCTTGGGCAAGATGTTGCACGAGCTTGTCTTGCCCGCCCAGGGGCTGTGTGAACAAGGGAGATAATGTAAATAGGTTTATACATAAAAAATATACATGGTACGGCAGTGACAGTCACGTTCGGCAACCAGGAATCGATTGTAATTATCATATCTTAATAGGGAAATGATAGATAGACAGACAGACAAACAGACAGACGGACAGCACAGACAGGCAGACAGATACACAGATAAATCCATAGATAGATAGACAGACAGTGGCTAGATTGATAAATTGATAGACAGACAGACTGACAGGAAAAGGGATGGACAGACGAACGAGCAGGCGGACGGACGGACGGACAGATGGATGGAGGGATGGATGGATAGATAGACAGACAGACAGACAGACAGACAGACAGACAGACAGATAGATAGATAGATAGATAGATAGATAGATAGACAGACAGACAGACAGACAGACAGATAGATAGATAGATAGACAGATAGACAGATAGATAGATAGATAGATAGATAGATAGATAGATAGATAGATAGATAGATAGATAGACAGATAGATAGATAGATAGATAGATAGATAGACAGACAGATAGACAGATAGATAGATAGATAGATAGATAGATAGATAGATAGATAGATAGATAGATAGATAGATAGATAGATAGATAGATAGATAGATAGATAGATAGATAGATATGTCTACTTATTACAAGTACACAGATTTTGTGTGCCCAGAGGCACAGTTGTCAAGGAATCTGAATATCGTACGAATGTTCAATGTTGCTCAATCAATTCATTAGGACAGATGTAAATCACCAGGAACAGTCAAAAATATTAAGCCCGAAAGAAGTAGAGAGAGAGAGAGAGAGAAAGGAAGGGGGGGGGCGGTGGTGGGGGGAGAGAAAGACAGACAGACAGACAGAGGCAGAGGGAGAGAGAGAAGGAAGAGAGAAATTTCAATCTCATTTTTCTACTTTTGATTTAAAGAAAAACACGGCACCAAGAACCCAATTCTCTATTTATAACATTTAACAACAAATTATTTTCGTTATAATAATGTTATTATCAACTGCCTTTTCAAAAGTAGTCTTGCATATGTCAGAAGTTTTGAACATGTCACTATAGTAGTATGTTAATAGAAGGTTAACATAGGAAAAGGGGAGTTATCAGGACGTTGACTAAGACAAGATCAGTAGGTCAGTGTCAAACCGGGTCATGTTCAAGTGTACTTGACTGCAATAGTGTGTTATCTTTGGCAGACTAAAAAATGATGCCTCACTTTCCGTTATTAATAGAACGATTTGTACCTGTTAATGGTGAACCCTATTCTTAATTAGACCAGAGAACCTCTACTGCATCGGTGGCCAAACTTGCTTCATGTAAGAGCCACACACGACAAACTTCAGATGTTTGAGAGCCACAAGCTGTGAACTAAATTTACACATACGTTTTGTTGTTACAGCCACATTTTGTTACAAAAATGTTATATGAATGTTAAGAAACACACTCATGTACCCAACAATATTTACCCATGTATGCGATTGTTTTAAACTGTTAATTTGTATTAGTTTCAGTAATCACAATGTACACAAAGACCTTTATACCCAGTGCTCTCAATTTCTTGACTGATGATTGTTTGAGCTACACTGAATGTATTTAAGGCGGCTTTTAGATGGGGTTTCATATTTCACATTTCATTTCTCACTCTTCACTCTTCACTTTTCACCCTTCTTTGCATATTATGACCTACTTCCGTTGTTACCGGAATTTCCAATTATTTATTTAAACTTAAAAACTTAAGAATCATATGGTATTCAGTATCAAACCACACTAGAATTTAATGAGAAATTCGATTCTAAACTCAGATTTTGACCTTATGACAAAAAATGTGTTTGAAATGAAAGGAGCCACGCCCCCACCTCTCTCTTTATTCCACACTAGAAATGAGCAAGTTCATTCTTGTTGTCAGGAAGGCTATTCACTTATTCATCGATGAAGACTGAAGAGTGAAGAATAAATCTCTATCTAAAGGTCCCTCTTTTTTTCTATATTGCCATTTTCGTTTCCTTCGTGAAGAATGAAGAATGAATAATGAAAAGTGAAAAATGAAGCCCTATCTAAAGGCGGCCTTAATACAGTAATGAACTTCGGGAACACTTAAGTTCGTACGCGATAAAAAATTTCTCATTTACCTTTTAAGAAAGAGATAGGCTGACAGAAAGAGAGAAAACGAAAGAGAGTCAGTGAGTGAGAGAGAGGCAGACAGACAGACAGACAGACAGACAGACAAACAGTACACAGACAGACAGACAGACAGACAGAAAGGCAGAGCTAGAAAAAGCGAGAGAGAGAGAGCTAAATTTTGTCACTCATGATTGACTGAGACTTTGAGAAGATACCACAACTCAGAAATATTTCCTGGGAAAAACTCAAGCTGTTGACCAGTGTACAGCTTGCATACGAGTGTGCGTGCGTGGGTGCGTGCGTGTGTGTGTATGTTTGTGTGTGTCGAGGGGTTTTGAGATCAATGTACATTATGTCAATACTTTCGACAGTGTATCGGTGTGTCTATTTTCCTGTTCATTTGACCTGAGCTCATCTGGCTGTCCTTACAAACAGTACGCCAATATTTGCGTATGCGCTTGTCTGTCTGAGTTAAATACGTATGATGTATCGATGTCTAAGTATGTGTGTTTGTATCAGTTTGCCTTAGTTTGTAAATATGTATGTGTTGGTGTGCATAACTGTGAGTGTTTATACAGATTCTTTGTGTTTCAATATTTTCTCCCTTTTTATCGAGAAGGCCAAGCGTTTGTGAAATGAAATTATCGCCTTGTTTGCCATTTTCCATAATGAACCACGTTATGTATGCACATATTAAGTGGATAGAGATGTTATTACAGTGAGGCTATAACGAATAATTCGGAGGGCCCGTGTGCACGTTGCGCACGTTAAAGATACCTTGGCGGTTGAAGGTCGAGAAGAGCAGGCTGAACAATTCTAAAAAAACAAAACAAATCAGTACCACAAAAACACAAAGAAACACGAACAAGAAAAGTGAGGTGTAAATGCCAGGGGCCAGGAACCCCCTAAAATTAAGTCCTAAACAGGCATTACTACAGAGAGGCAGGGGAGACATGAATAGGGGTGGACACTGAGGAGAATATATTATCCTTTCCCTTCCTTTCCCTTCAAATAATAATAATATCATAATTAGTCAAAATAAAAATTATTACAATTCGACCATGCTAATTAAATTCCGTATCCGTAATGTATACATTGCCTGTCGAAAAGGGTCCATCTTCTCTGTAAATTTTTTCCATTTTCTTACAACCAGAACAAAGATAAACTGCTCTGACCCTGGCATTTGTAAATGAACATTGTTGTCACGAGCAGAGTTAGGGTCTTGGGGATGTTACGACTGCACGAGAGGCAGCTAACTCACACTCGGACACAACCACACAAGAAAAGTACTAAATAACTAGAGCGTATATATGTCAGGCCGGTCAGGCCATAGTTTACATAAATATTAATAACAAAACAAAAGACAATAGAGGTATATATTCAAACCAAAAACTCTAATTAATAACTTAACCAATGATATTCATGTAACTATGGAGGTACTGCAATCAATAGTAAATAGGTATATTATACGAAACTGGATATCAATTTAAAGTGACAGTTGAGTCGCCACTGGCCAGTCGCCAGGCAAACTCTCCATAAATCATATGGGCTTAAATGTTAGGAGAGCCCAGTACGTTCAAAGCCTACAGAAGCACTCTTCGGCTTGTAGGTAATTTAAGCAGTTGCCAAAAGACTATATTTTATGCACAATCACTATTCAATTCATCAACAATGTGCTATATTATTCCAATCATACTATGGCAATAGATCTATCATACAGGACACTCGTGGTCGAGTGCCAGCTGGGGTTTCCTTAGTCTTCCTATGAGGCTGTAGTTCTCTCTCTATCTCCGATCTCTATTATACTTGAATAAATAAAATATATTACCATTGCTCACGCCTACTGGGAGGCGCGAACATCAAAATAGCGCAGCGTGGGCTTTCAAAGGTCAGCCCACTCAGACCTTTCTTTCTAGAGCTCAGTCAGTCCGTTAGCAAGGACTTCTTAGTCTTCAGACCACACAGTTCAGGTACTGGCCAACCGGAGATACTTCACGAAACGATGCTTCTCTCGTCTGTATTCACTAAATCTGAACGTTACACGATGTTTTATACTATCTAACTACCCAGCGTGCTAGTCCGCTGGCCCAATTAGTTCAGCTATCTCATAGGTCGAAACCTCCCACCATTTTAACTGTAGTAATACGTCTGCACTATTCTACCAGCCAGTTAACGTGCAAAAACTTGTCTAGTCATACTTAACAATGTCAACTATCCCCACCTTGTTTCACCCCTACTCCATTACTTATTAATCACGAACATTAAAACCGACAAGCGTGAATCTAGCAGTTTAACTTTACATTTATTTACTCACCAACTATAATTTGGCGAGGACCGTTCAAGGCCACCAGCCAATTTTTCATGGCCCTGGTAAAAAAACAACTCACTCTCTGCGTGAGTTTTAATAACATCCGAATCATGACACATCCCCCACCCCAGTTAAAATTTGCAATTTTAACGATATAAATTATTATCGTAAAGGGAAGGCATGAGTCGAGAAATTGCTCGAAAGGTTAACTTAACTAAGAATACTAGGTAATAACTAAGACTAGTACTAAAGTTGAAAAAAACCTACAGGACGGGTATCATTGATGGACAAAACTTCATGAAAATCTTAAGGCTCCGTCCAAAAGTATATATCTCTCTGAGGATTAAATCTTACCTCTAAATAGGTAGACATTAACAATCATAACTCTAAAATTTTAGAGTACAACATTGCTCCTGTGCGAATGTCATCAGGAATGCATACATACAATGAATAATACTCAAGAAAAGATAACTATAGTAGCATCGATGGCATTAGTGGATCTGGACTCCTGGTCTGCCATGACCTTCTCGTCCTCGACCCTGGGCAACAACGTCTGGTGTGGCCAAAATACGGGTCGACGTCAGTAAAATAGCTGTTGGAACAAAGGAAAGCACAGGGGTAGGTGAAAAGTGTTCACAATGGGTGAACAATATGTGATACCATCCCTCGGTCTCTGAATGAGGTGCTAATCAGTATCCAACGCCAATACATATGACAGACTAAAATACAACAAGATTAAGGTAACCGTGATAATAGGTCGGCATGGACATTATCTCCACCAGGAATGGCCTTTATAATGAAGCGGTATTCCTGAAGGGCCAGACTCCATCTGGTCAAACGAGCGTTCTTGGCTCGGTTCGATTTTAAAAATAACAACGGTTTATGGTCTGTCTCGATGACGAATTCTGTCATAAGTAGGTAGCGGGAAAACGCGTCTACGGCGTATACAATCGCGAGGCATTCTCGCTCTATAATAGCGTATCTCTGCTCTCTCGGAAGTAATTTCCGGCTAGCGTACATACAAGGGCGCAATAAGCCATCTCTTTCCTGAAGCAAAACAGCTCCAATTCCCTGGTCCGACGCGTCAGTTCGGACGGTGAAGGTGCGCCTAATATTCGGTAGTATAAGCAGCGGCGAACTGGAGAACAGTTGCTGCACTGTCGCGAGCGCGGTGGCGCACTGCGTATTCCAGGTAATTTTGTTGGGTCTGTCTTTTCTTGTAAGATCGGATAACGGGGCCGTAAGGGCCGAAAAATTAGGAACAAATTTCCGATAATAGCTTAAGAAGCCTAACAGGCTACGAACCTGCTTCTTAGTATGAGGAGCCTGGAGTTTTAAAATCTTACTTATCTTACTGTCGTCCGGTGTTTGGACGCCTTTGGCGATAGTATGTCCCAGAAAGTTAATCTGCGTATAACCCAGGAAGACTTTGCTAGGCTTAGCTGTAAGCCCGGCATCTCGAAGTTTACTAAGCACTTGACGAAGTGCTTCTAAGTGGCCTTTCCAATCCGTATGGAAAGCGCAAATGTCGTCAAAGTAGCTTAGGACGCATGGTGTCTGCTGCAATAGGATGTTCATCATCCTCGCAAATGTCGCTGGTGCCGTTACGAGACCGAATGGCATGAATCTCCATTGCATGAGACCCATAGGGGTCTGAAACGCTGTGTACTGTTTACTGGCCTCTTCCATTGGGATTTGCCAGTAGTCTTTAGCCAAATCTATTTTCGAAAACACGGACGACTCGGCCAATCGCGCAAATAGATCTTCCTGATTCGGGATAGGTTCAGCATCGTAAATGGTTAGAGCGTTAAGCTTCCTGTAATCGATACAAAATCTAACGGAACCGTCTGTTTTCTTTACTAGTACAATCGGCGAGCAGTAAGGGCTCGTCGAGCGCTCAATGACTCCTAAGCTGAGCATCTTTTCCACCTCGGACTGTATGGTGTCGTGCGCTTGCAGCGGGCGCGGGTAGGGTTTGACAAACACGGGTACGTCCGAGTGCAACCGGATGACGTGTTGAACTAAGGATGTTTTACCCGGCAAATCAGTGAATACTGGCGAAAACTCCCGAACAAGATTCATGATGTCCTGTGTCTTACTTTGATCCAGCTCTGGATTGATATTAACGGAAGTCGCGTCCTCTGTGGCTTGCAAGGATAGGAGCGATCTTGTCATAGATAATGGCTCCCGGTCGTTGTCATCGATAGTGACCATCGCTGCGTTTGCTTGGCCCACAACATGGCATGAATGATCGTGATGAGTTTGATCATCGGTAAGATACTTTTTCAACATATTAATATGGTACACCTTATCGTTACCACGTATGGTAATGAGATAATTAACTCTCGAGAGTCGCTTTTTAACTAGAAAGGGGCCTTTCCAAGTGAGGAGTAGTTTGTTATTCGTTTCTGGTAACAGCACCAATGCCCGATCTCCGACTGACAGGGTTCTTAACCGACTACCCTGATCGCGATATCCTATAAATGACCTGGTCCGTACGCATGCAAATTGTCGAGCCAGGTCGCATGCATTAACTATTCTATGTCGGAGATCGACTATGTACTGATACGCGGATCGCGTATCAGGAACGTCGGTATCAGAACCGGCGTATAAATCGCGTAAAATGGCCATCGGGCCACGTGGTTTTCGACCGTATAACAGTTCAAACGGGGAAAAACCCGTTGTCGCATTTGGGAGTTCCCTATATGCGAACAAGATGGCCGGAAGTCGACGGTCCCAGTCACCAGGTCTATCGGCGGAAACGCGTGCCAGCATAGTTTTCATGGTGGCATTCCAGCGCTCGCAACAGCCATTGGACTGTGGATGGTATGGCGACGTAAGTTTCTGCCTAATGCCCGTGAGTTCCAATACTTTCCTGAAAAGGTCAGAGGTGAATTGCGGACCTCTATCAGATAATAATTCGGACGGGAATCCGACACGTGTGAATATGGTCACCAATGCCTCGGCGACGTGATCGGCCGATATTTCCTTTAAAGGGACAGCCTCAGGCCAACGGGTGGCATAATCGATTACTGATAGAATAAACCGATGGCCTCTATCCGACTTCGGTAATGGCCCGACGATGTCGACGGCAACTCGCTGAAATGGAGTGGAAACCGGCGGCATCTCTTGTATAGGCGCCCGCGAAGTTTTTCCTTTGGGGGTTCTTTTCTGGCATGTATCGCAACGCGACACATAGCTATTTATGTCCCCGTAAACCCCGGGCCAAAAAAACTGAGACAGGACTCTCGATTTTGTTCTCGCTTTGCCTTGGTGGCCCGCCAATGGCGTGTCGTGCGCGAGGCGGGTGATGTCTCGGCGAAATGATCTCGGTATGACCAATTGCAAAATAGTTTCGCGCTTTCCCCGAAAAACGCGATATAGGAGGTCGTCTTTAAGGCAGAACCTGGATGTATCCGGGTTGTCCGGATCAATCTTAGCAAAGAGGGGCTTTAGTGATGGATCTGTGCGCTGTTCGTTACGAAAAATCTCGGGGGTTACATCCAAATCGACGACAGGCGATCGTAATGTGTCGTCACTCTGGCGACGCGATTGTTGTCTTGTCGTGACACACGCAATGTCGTTATCATCCCAAATCCCGAGTTCGCAATCGGAGACGTCCTTTAAGTGGGGAATATTCCCAATGATTAGGTCGGCGACCGGATTTGGTAGCACGCAGGCCGTGACAACACCAGTTATAAACGGTGTGTCAACATATATTTCCGCCAAACGAAAATGTTCAACTGAACCACCAAAAGTAATGCAAGTCGCATCGCGATCCAGGAGTTGTGCAGGACGGACCAGGGATTCACGTACACCGACGGTCGTACAGCCTGAATCTCGCAATACGGATGCTCGTATGGCGTTTACTCGTCCCTCATACAATGTCAGCGCGCCTCGCTCGTGGAGGGCGGACATCACTGGAATAACTTTATCTACGGTTTCGGCATTCCTAGTTCTGTAACCGCGGTTTTCGGTGAATGCTACAGAGCATGCATTTGCCGCATCTAATCTAACTCTGCATTGTCGCGCAATGTGGCCTCCGGCGCCACATCTATAACAGTAGACTGGATTATCATCCCTTCGAGGTGTACCTCGATAAGAAGGAAATGTGGGCGCTTGATAGTAGTTGTTACGCGGTCCTCCGGTAGGGAAAGGACGTGTATATCGGGGTTCCCAGTCCCGAGAAAATTTATGGGGATTCGGTTGCCTCCTGCTAACCGGCGGCTCGGACCGTGGACGAACCTGCGGCGACTGTCGAAAGGGCTGTCTTGATTGTCTCGACGGTACCGGTGTCTTAGTAGCAGCGCCGGCGTAACACGGTTCGTTTACTTTAGCTTTAGCTAACGATCGATTAGGGTGAGCTGCAGCATACCGTTCCGCTATCGATGTTATCTCGACGGTAGTTTTGGGGGCTTGTTCCTTAAAATGCGCCACCAGGTCCGTGTGGCAGGACATATATATTTGGTCTTTAATTATCAAATCATATAGTTTCTTATAGTTTCCCTCTTCCACACCGGCCAACTCAGTCCAACGGCTGAGTAGGTGGCGGAGGCGGTCCACGTAAGTAGAGAAATTCTCAGATGCCTCCGGCTTGCAATCGCGGAAACGCTTATGAAATCCATCTTCCGTATGTTGGAAACGCTTTAATAGCGCGGTCTTTAGAATGTCATAGTCCCTAGCGTCATCAATAGTGAGGCTATGGAAAACTTCCAACGCTCTCCCTGTCAAAAGATTGGCGAGGCATGACGTGTACTCACTACGCTGCCATCCCGCGCAAACGGCATGGAGTTCGAAGCGGTGTAGGTAGGAATCAATACGATCAACCTTATCATTAAAGGTTGGCAATTTAGGCTTCGTTTTATTATTGGAAGTAACTTCCGGAGCCCCGGTAGGTTGGGCTTGCTTCGCTTCTAACTGTTTCAAAGCGAGCTCGTACTCTCTTTGAGCCTGTTTTTCCGCGCGTTCCGCGGCTCTATCTTCTCGTTCCGCGGCTTTTTCTTCTCGTAATATCTCCGCGGCTTTTTCTTCTCGTAATCTCTCCGCGGCCTTTTCTTCTCGTAATCTCTCCGCGGCCTTTTCTTCTCGTAATCTCTCCGCGGCCTTTTCTTCTCGTTCTTCTTTCAGTTTCTGGTCTACCCAAGAAGCACGCTGAGCTTCCGGTATGCCAAATGATTGGGCCAGTTCCAAATATTTCTGTAGTTCGGCCATGATATCGGTCGATAATACGATATAATAATGTCCTAATCGAGGACAGCTCCTGAAAAATCTCCAACTTTATTCTCCCTTGAAGCAATTTATCAATTGCACTCTGCGGGTGCTCGTTCCTGCAGTATGAACGAAATTAACGAAATCAACAACAAACTGTACGTCTTAGTCAACCAAGTAGTGGTTGAGCTATCTCAGTGATCACTTAACTCCACTTATTTCTCCTAATCCTCAAGCAGTGAGTCTACTGCTTCCGTGATTGGTCGTTACTAACGATACCAATGTAATATTGCCAGTGTATTTTCCGTACACTCCTAGCAGCGTTCCCTCTGCTATAAATCGGAATAAATCAATATTCACGATATGAACTTCCTTGGCTATACCAGCCTAACAACTCTAATATCCAGATTATCTCTCAACGTGCCCTAGACACGTGATTTATCCCAGGCAATAATATAGCAAGTATGAATACAAAATATAATAATGCAACACTATAATGGAAAAGAATTACATGGAGAGTAAGACGAGACTAACAGAAAGAACAAACGACAACAGACCTGACTAACCTGAAACTATGTACAGAAAGGTAAGAAAAAGAACAGGAGAGACGTCTTCCTAAAATACGAGGAAGATAGAACGCTAACAATCTATACGAATAACAGGTCCCTACAGAACTATTCAAGGCAAAGCGTATCTCCTATCCGTTTTAAACGCCATCTAGATCTGCTAGTCTGGCAAAAAGAGGTATGCTAAGTCTCGATCCCTTCCAACCTCCCGCCTATCTAATCTAACACAAAAGAAAAAAATAATGCCTGTCAAAAGTAGGGGAGCTGGAACGACGAACCCCTCAAACGAAGACAAATACAGATGGTTCACTTAACTGGGCAAAATGGACTGGCTCTTTCCTTTGGTCCACAGCGCTGGTCTTGTCTTTTCCTGATGCTAGCTGTCAGTCCCTCGTAGTGGTCCCAGGATCAATGACGAGAGGACATGCCAGACATGTAGGGGAGAAACAAAAACAAAAAAATCAGCAGTATACAAAACTATAAACTACAAAAATTACATAAATAACAGTGGAGTCTTAGAGTGGTAGACCTGCAGCTGTTGACGGGGTCCTCTTCCGATGATAGTAGTGTTCTCTAGATGTCAGAAGGTGACGGGTCCTCTTCAGATGTCAGTGGGGTCCCCTCCAGATGTCAGTGGGGTCCCCTCCAGATGTCAGTGGCAGAGTTAGGGTCTTGGGGATGTTACGACTGCACGAGAGGCAGCTAACTCACACTCGGACACAACCACACAAGAAAAGTACTAAATAACTAGAGCGTATATATGTCAGGCCGGTCAGGCCATAGTTTACATAAATATTAATAACAAAACAAAAGACAATAGAGGTATATATTCAAACCAAAAACTCTAATTAATAACTTAACCAATGATATTCATGTAACTATGGAGGTACTGCAATCAATAGTAAATAGGTATATTATACGAAACTGGATATCAATTTAAAGTGACAGTTGAGTCGCCACTGGCCAGTCGCCAGGCAAACTCTCCATAAATCATATGGGCTTAAATGTTAGGAGAGCCCAGTACGTTCAAAGCCTACAGAAGCACTCTTCGGCTTGTAGGTAATTTAAGCAGTTGCCAAAAGACTATATTTTATGCACAATCACTATTCAATTCATCAACAATGTGCTATATTATTCCAATCATACTATGGCAATAGATCTATCATACAGGACACTCGTGGTCGAGTGCCAGCTGGGGTTTCCTTAGTCTTCCTATGAGGCTGTAGTTCTCTCTCTATCTCCGATCTCTATTATACTTGAATAAATAAAATATATTACCATTGCTCACGCCTACTGGGAGGCGCGAACATCAAAATAGCGCAGCGTGGGCTTTCAAAGGTCAGCCCACTCAGACCTTTCTTTCTAGAGCTCAGTCAGTCCGTTAGCAAGGACTTCTTAGTCTTCAGACCACACAGTTCAGGTACTGGCCAACCGGAGATACTTCACGAAACGATGCTTCTCTCGTCTGTATTCACTAAATCTGAACGTTACACGATGTTTTATACTATCTAACTACCCAGCGTGCTAGTCCGCTGGCCCAATTAGTTCAGCTATCTCATAGGTCGAAACCTCCCACCATTTTAACTGTAGTAATACGTCTGCACTATTCTACCAGCCAGTTAACGTGCAAAAACTTGTCTAGTCATACTTAACAATGTCAACTATCCCCACCTTGTTTCACCCCTACTCCATTACTTATTAATCACGAACATTAAAACCGACAAGCGTGAATCTAGCAGTTTAACTTTACATTTATTTACTCACCAACTATAATTTGGCGAGGACCGTTCAAGGCCACCAGCCAATTTTTCATGGCCCTGGTAAAAAAACAACTCACTCTCTGCGTGAGTTTTAATAACATCCGAATCATGACAATTGTCTTATTTAAACTTTTTACCGTCTCATTTGTCAAAAAAAAACAAAAAACAAAGCAAAACGTACAAACGAGACAGGAGGAAATGTGAAGCTTTGTATTTTGCTTAACTTCCTATTCGGATTTTCAGAACTGCTTAGAAAAACCCCCGTCTCTTCTTGTCTCCTTCATATTCTTGGAACAGACGTTCCATAACTGTTCTGTTTTATGGTCGATCGAATGATTATTAGCCAAACTCACATCGAAACACCAAGTGCTACATTGTCCCTGTTTTCAGTAACTTGGAAATTCTGTATGATTCAATAATTATGCGATTGAAGGAGCGGGGTGTTCAGTTTTACATGTAGGTCCACATTGCAAATGTTCATTAGGCTAGAAGATAAAAATTGATACCGCAATTTCCTGCCCCAACAGATGCCACGTCGCACGACCCAGTGACCGCTTTCTGATTTTGAGATAATTATAACCAGGAACTTTAGGCCTATTTTCAGCATAGTGTCAGAGGAAAGTAGTAACAATGTGAATGCATGATATGTCTGTGAATAATAGTATAATTGTGTATGGCTGTAGCAGAATGCTGGGGCGGTAAATCTATAGGACTGTGCAAGATGTTCTTACTGATCGTCAGAAGAGCGGGAGGCAAGGCAATCAGTTGGACAGATGTACGGTTGTTTTGTTTTTTTAAAACAAGTGTACATTTGGGGGGGGGGGGGGAGTGAGAGAGAGAGAGAGAGAGAGAGAGGGGGGGGAGGGAGAGAGAGAGAGAGAGAGAGAGAGAGAGAGAGTGAGAGAGAGGGAGAGAGAGAGAGAGAGAGAGAGAGAGAGGAGAAGGAAGGGGTGTTTAGTGGATGAAAGGGTGAAAAGACCGATCGAAGATATATTATCTTCAGTGGGATAAATAGATGGCTGAGTATTGGACCTACGAATTAATGAATGAATGAATGAATGAATGAATGAGTGAAGAGACAAATATACTGCTTTAATCCTTTCCCCATTAATGTGTTTGAAATGTAAAATGAGAAAACTTCGCCGGGCATTATTACCCTTCTACATGACCTACTGGAAATCAAATTTCAGTTTAAACTTGATCAGGGCCGAATATTTAAAACAGGAACTCTTCAACTGGTCCTACAGCGCAGAGCAACAACTGCTGGGTTGGTAAAACAAAATATCCAAAATTTCACCATTTGAGGCAAACATAAATTTGGATATAAATGACTCAGAACTAATTTATTGCATGAGAATAAAAGGAAATGTCTTGGTACAGCTGTCGTGGTGGTCAGTACATAGACGAAAGTGGACAGAGAAGGACTTTCGCTGACACCGAGATTTGAAGATGCCGAGGGCATGAAAAGCCCTGCACTGGAACTTGCAGTTGCTGAAAGATCCACGGGTGATCTAGAGTTCTGTAACCTAGCTCAATCATTCAGGAAAAAAAACAACAACATTATAACAACAGAAACCTGTCACCAGAGAGTATAGATGTATAGAGAAGGTTCACTATTGGTCGATTTGCACTGCGAGACACGGGAGGCTCCGCGAAACCATTGTTAGCATGGAGCGGAATGTAGGTCGCCGCGGTAAACAAAATCGGTGTGTACATTTCCACGGGGCGTAAGAACTTACAAACGGCTCTAAATAGTTTCAGTCAGCCAAAAAATATGAACAAACCACACTAAACAGATATTCACACTATCTTTGGTGAAGAAGGTCTCTTTCATGTCTTCAATTTCTTGTTTACCGCAGCGACCTAGTTTCGCGATTTGGCGGAAGTGAACTCTCTCTATACATCTATACTCTCTGCTGTCACTAAGCTCTGAAATGCAAGGCTTTGCTGAAAGTAAACACTGATAGGAATCCAGAAAACAAAAGATAGAATATTAACGCAATAAAAGAAAGTGATAGTAAAATGCATTACTGCACTATACAATATACATTTACAATTCAAACACTGCACGAGTGAAACATTGCGACTAGGGAATGTGGTCATTAAAATCGTGTATGCAACAATGATGAATCTGATAGTACAAAATGTGTCACACTTGGATATATTTTTAATACTCGGCAACACATTTCTAAATATGGTTATGGACTTTGAAGTTGGAACTTTTTTTTCCCTCCATCCACGGTTTGTAGGTCATGAAGATCGAGGTTTCAGTTTTGGAAAGAGTCACATGCACACCCACCATACAACTGCGCAGGAAAAAAACATTTTTTGTGATAAGATATGCCGCTAGAGCACCCAACTTGAACGCCAAATTACTTGTGCGCTTATAGCTAGAATGCGCATATCCACCATCTTGTCTGTCCGGACCCACTTAAGGCGTCGCGAACCAATCGGCGGCGAGTTCACTACTGTAAACAATGACACGTGTGTATACGCACATGGGAGACGTTCGGTCAATTCTTTCACTTCCTTTCTCTTGTTTACACAGATGGTAGGGAATCTGACCAGCTTGGATCCATCCTTTCCACCCCTGTCACAACAGTCAACTGCAATTCAACCAGCAGGCATTTTAGCTGCTTAGACACATCTCGAAGTTAAACTCATCAGCTGATCCACCGGCCATCTTGTTTGGCGGAAGTACAAAATAAAAACTCTGTGACGTCATGCGCATTCTACCTATATATAAATTGGAAGTGTATATCCGTACAACACGGTGTATGGATATGGACAGTGCATATCCGTACAACATGTTTACAAAAAAGCGCGACTGGTGATGGTTTGCTGAAACGAAACTTGGTATGGTGTTCACGAATTTAAAGTGACAACACATGGAATTGTCAGATGGACCTGGGGGTGTGAGGGTCTAGTCAGTTTGTATCAATGGGCGGTAGTCAGATTGACTAATCAGGCGAAAAGGGGTTGGGGTAGCCATTGGTGATCGACGTACACTCAAGTATATTATTAGCGCAGATCACGCAATCTCCGAGCAGAAGTCGGATTGTTTTGCTGCTAAGCCGATTCATATTTTTTTAAAAACTACGCAAATTAACAAGGTCAGTAATAAAGTATTCCGGTGTGTGTTCTGCGCCATCGAATTGTGTGCGTTGTACGTATATAATGCATTGTCCATATCTGTTGTACGGATATGCGCTTCCATATAAATTTCACATATCACGTAACTGATGTAAAAGTGTCAAAAGGAACGTGCCACTGTGATGTTACAATTAGCACAAAACAACAACAAAAAACGAAACAGGCATGTCCTGGAATTATGTGGTGGGCGGACAGGCATAATTAAACAGCTCGTGGCCTGGCCCATAAAACACAATAGATCTATGTGAAAAAAAAACAAAAAAAACACTTTGTTATAAGGTCGCCCTGGATGCACTAAGACAGGTTTCATACTAAGTTCGGTCAGACATGGCCACTCGCTGCCAACAAAATGTAGAACAAAGAAGTGCTGGCAGAAGCTGACTGTGTCTGACAGGGCTTGGTATGATAGGGTCTTCCCGGATTTACTCAGAAATATAGGAAATTATGGTGTGCATTTCTATTTTTGCTTGCCAGCATCTGGCTGTGTCCGACCGGGCTTAGTATGATATCTCCCTAAGAGTGGGTGAAGTAAGTGATTAAGAGGGGAAATAATTATTATGCTATAGAAGGTTTTTTTGTTTTTTTTTTCGATGCCAAACTACAGGTGCTTGAGCTAAAAATCTTGCGCGCGAGTACGGGGGGGGGGGGGCAATGGTGAAATTTGATCCGGCATTGACTTTCTATCCCCCCGCCCACACATACAAAGACCCCACCCCCACCCCCATCCCCCCACCCCACCCCACCCCTCCCTCCCCTCCTTCCGACTCCCACCAGCAGGTAACTTACCAAGATCCTCTCA
>OZ007571.1:9278943-9286443 GCA_963931925.1 Onchidella celtica | reverse complement strand
GCGAACATAGCTGGACTGAATGACCGACACACAGATCGAGAGGGGAAACGTTAGGATGACCAACAGGTTAAAAACGTTAGGATGACCAACAGGTTAAAAACGTTAGGATGACCAACAGGTTAAAAACGTTAGGATGACCAACAGGTTAAAGAGTATATTAATTTAATATCTGTATTAGAATTACTTTTTTTAAAAATCCCACTTTTGAGATTTGATTGTAAGTATTAATTACATGAGCTCTCTTACGTGCAAACGCGCAAACTTCCAAAGAAATTTCAGAAGAATGTTGTTACAAGTACGTACACGCCCCAAGTTTTTTTGTGCTAGGGGTGTGTATTTAAAGCCTTTTGTGATCCCAGAGCTAGAGAGCTCCTCCCGAAATACCCCTAACAACAACCTAAATAGATAATTTTTTCAGATTTTCTTTTCGTTTTTTTTTTTTTTGGTTGAAAGGGCAGGCGGGGATTCGATTAGATTTAGGGCTGAGGATAAGGACGGGGCTAGGAATAGGTACCTACCCGGTCAGGTATGAATTCAAAATAATAATGTTTAAAAATCAGTACACGAGCTTTCTGTCAATAGAATCTTTGTCAGGTTGAAAAAAGGGTGAACTTAAAAATGCTTTAAAAAATTGACAGAAGTTGAAAAAAAAAACAACCTATCTAGGTCCATAAGCCACATTGCAACTCCACGGCTTTTTTTTTTTTTTTAATTTTGTCACCCGAATTCGTAATGAAGCTGTACTTTATTAAATGCTTTTTATATATTTGCTACTGCAAAAGAGACCGCTTGTGTCACAAATAGTGATGCTCATAACAATCTCATTATGTTTTTATCAGGATTATTTACCACTAGTTATCACGCGTGATACCAAAATTTCCCTCTTTTGTAACAATCTACTACATCATAAATTGGCTATCACCACCATAATTATACAGCTATCAGGAGCATTTACGTAACCCACTACCTACCAACCTACATTACCCTACCTGCACACCGAACATTGACCCAATGACCTATAGCACATGCCAGAACTACTGCAAAAGGTCAGATCAACCTGACTTAAATCAGTATCATACTTACTGTAAAACTCAGACACATTTCAATTTGCATACAGACAAGACTCATATCAAATATAGACGGGAGGTTATAGTGACCCATTATCCTGCTGTCTCCCGTCTCCACGGGGCCCCTGGGGGGTAATAGCTCCCCGGCTGGTCCTCCCTTCGCTAGTAAACGGGACATCATTACTGTTCAGGACAACAACCGAAAATCTTTCGACTCTATGCTCAAGACGTAAGCAGGCATACCTTCTGGCTAAACTACCCCTCAGGTTTTCATATTGTAAAGTGCATTTTCAAATAAAATGTTGCTACTTTTGCTATCCCCTGAGGAAAAGCGTCACAGCTGACAGTGCCATCATAGCCAAATTAAACTTGGCAATCTCAGACGCTTAACCGAAAGCGAAACTGGGGTGGTCTTTGACACTGTTGTCCTTGTTTATGATTGTTTATCAGCGGGTTACTTAATTGACCCTTTAAATGTACTACTAAATATGCCTCCCGCCTTTTGATTGATTTAGTCAACAGGAAAATTAATCAGTCACTGACTTTATCTCAGTGTGCGACGTGGTCAGAAAGACAGACAGTAGAACATTACAACAGAGTTCCAATACCATGCAGTCGCCTTTTCAATGTCATTTCTCAGTTACACGATTCGAAGAACTATCAGAGGTTTAAAAAATCCACATGCATAAAATAAACAATCGTGAAAAGAAAATCTTACACGTGCAAGAGTGTTACATACATCTAAACTATGGAAAGCCTAATGTACTTATGATGCTCAACCAGGGATAAGTTATGGAAAGCCGAAGGATCTGTTTAAGATTTATCATTTGAAACAGGAAACTTGACGAGGTGAGATTCAGTGTTGAGGCGTTAAAATTAACACTGGAACTCTGAACTCAGGGAATGGGTATTAATCTCTGTATAAATGTATGCCATTAGGTGGGTGTTATTTCCATTGCAATGTACAACTATGGAAATGAGACATTGTTTCTTAAAGCAGATCATTTTCTTAGAAGAAAGTAGAAAGAGTGGTTAGATAAAAAAACAACAACAGTGTGAGGGTAGTTTGTTTACAATACACACAGCATGTTCACAAATACCAGGAATGTAATTTGTGGCGACCTTGATTTATCTGAATTCGGCGATCCTTTCTGCAGGCGTCTTCTGCAGCGTTCCACTCGTACCTTCCATAACATTAATCTGACGGGTTACATAATCCACTGACGCCGTACACCACTCTCTCTATGGGAAAACCCTTCTACCGTGTGGTATACTGCCCAACGGGCAGAGACTAGACGAGGTTTATAGGAGAAAACGGGATTAGCTAGCATTAAAGAGGGATTTCGGCGAAGATAAATCATCTGTTTAATCGTTGGTGATCTCCCGTGGCGGGATGAGACCTACTAAGCCACTGGCGGCCTTGCCCTTGTATGGCGTGATAATGACATTCTGCGAAGTCCATCAAAGAGATCGTGTCCCACCGCACAGCTGCGTTGGTTATGATGAAGCACAGGTTCATTACTAATTCCAGGACTGTAACGGCAATCAATGTATATTTTTTTTGCCAAAGTTTTCTTACCTTGCATTCGGAGAGATAAGTTAAAGTTGATGAATGTAAATAAATATTACACTACATTCTGCTGTCAAACTGGCAATATAACAGCGGAAGAGACGTCAGCACATAAGAAATGGCAACAGTACAGATAGGGATAGAGTAAGTTATTAATGTCATAGGCACTTCAAAAACATACTGTAGTGTAATGGTATCTGACATTAGTGTAGGTATAATATTAATTAACCCTGCAAAACTGGGTGTACAACGTGAAATGTAGCAGTGGTGGTAAACTTTAATAGAACCTTACCCGTAATTACGATAAAAGTATATAATTATTAAATATTTCATCATCAGCACCACTAGTAACAGCGGCAGCCAAATAAACAGCAAGACAGCATTTTGTACAGCTATAAATCTGTGGCAATAGTACACAGGACAGAGAGAGGGAGAGGGAGAGACAGACAGACAGACACACACACACACATATACACACACACAGAGGGGACATTACACAATACAAGCCCCATTCTGCACCCTCGGGTCAAAAACCTGAGCAGGCAGTTCAAATCCCCAACCCTTATTTCTTAAATGTCCGTGTCAGACCGATCAGCTGAACACAAAATCAATAAACTCAGAAACACCTTCAGACTGGTGTCTTTCAGACAAGATACTTGTAACTTTCAATTACGCTGATCGGCATCAAGTTGCCTACAAAACGCAGCACTCTCTTTGATAAGTAAGGAGAAACGGACAGCGGTAAAGGTGAAAATGTAATCACGGAAAAAACCATATTAATTCGTTTCTGAAGTGTCCATGACCAAATCATTTATTAATCAAGTGTCTCAAGAGACAGAAGTCACTTCCTAAACTATAAGTGAAACCACCACATGAGCTGGGCTTTGAATTATAGGTCAATTTTTACAAAAAATTTAATCCCACACATCTGGAACCTTCTAATTATTAGTTTGAAATCAAATCATATGGACGGGGATTAATGGTTCATTGGAGTGACAAAAATGGAGTTTAAAAAGCTGAGTAGAATGGAAAAGACTATAATTCCAGCATTAACAGCTACCTGACAAGGTTCGGCGAGCATCGAGAATTTCGTTCAGCGGACGTTCCAACATGTCTCCTAAACCTCTCCTGACATAAAAGTTCAATTATTTGAGAATTTTTGCGGATTATTTCTCCGCAACCTAATTGTATGCTCTTAACTAGACTATCTGATCCGCTACCAATTTCACTTCTTAGTGCCAAATTTCAGAGAGATCCCTTCCGTATGTTCCGAGCCTGTGGTAACGAAGGGTTTTTCTGACTTTTTTTTGTATAACAGATGCATATCTATTATTATATTTCAGTAACTTACAATCTTTGGCATGACTAACTGACCAAACTATACACTCTTCAGGCCTTAAATTTGGCAGGAAGGTGGCAATTGAGATAAGGAAGATGATGGCTATAATTAAAAGTTGTTTACTTCAAGCACGTATTTTTAAAAAATAACAATGTTCATTGCTATGTAACATCTGTATATTTGCATGTTTGTTTCGTAATATTATATAGTACCGTGCATGTCATAAAAAGTAACCGTATCAAGCGCTCAGTTTGGTGCGTAGTGTTCTGGTGCGCATAGGTTCTGAAGCAAGGCTGTAATTTATTACTTTTATTATATGAGAGAGAGAGAGAGAGAGAGAGAGAGAGAGAGAGAGAGAGAGAGAGAGAGAGAGAGAGAGAGAGAGAGAGATAGTAGTACATGACTGTTTATTCCGGGCAATGCCCGGTAGGTCATCTAGTTTTACTATACTTGTAAGCTGTAATCCCAACTAAATGTATAACCTAAACAGCTGGAGATAGCTGTAGAACAGGCAGGTTTTCGAGAACGTAATTAATTATCCCGAATCTCGTACACGGATTGCGTTGTGGAGCAGGGATGACCTGATTAATTGTCCCAGTCTCTTCTCACCTAGGACAGATAACATCAAAGTGTCCGATATATGTACAAGAACCTAGATTAATCGTAATACTCACAGATAAAATGAGATCACATATGACAGACAAATAATATTACATTTCCCTGGTGAATTATATAACTTGGCTTGCATTATACTTCCCTGCTTCGGATGGTATTGTGAAAGTGTAAGTGATGGCTTGGAAAGTACATGTAGTCCATGCAATGGTTAAGCCGCGTTTTCATGTGAACGGAAACGCAAAACGGCAACGAAAAGGTCAAAATTCTCTTAAGTAGTAAAAAGAAAGAGTGTCTTCGCGTGTACAGAAACGGCATTTCGTTTTTAATACGTAAAATTTGCAGTGCACAGTAATTAGAAATTATTTCAAGTTTTGAAAGTTTGCTATTCGATTATTTTTCGGATCAGGAGTCTAGAACCAATCTCATTCGATGTGGCTGTGAATGTAGTTGAACTTATCTAGAAATCTATTTTCGAATTTTTTAGTTACTACAGTCTTAAAGGACGATGACGCATCAATACATTTTTTTAATGTACTTTCTAAATGCACTCTTTAGTCTGCTTGCCTTGACATAAAGAGAGAGTGTGAAAAAATGAGTAATTTCAGTAAATTATAAATGCAAAATAGACATACGAAATGTTACAATATCTGTTACACCGCATGCTTGTCATTATGTGGATCAGGATGTCTTTAAACCCCAGTATGAGGATTTCGTGTCTTCACTGAAGGCATGAGTCGATAATACGTTGTAATATGAAAGCTGTTACTGCGACACTATTTATCGTAACATCAATCGGTACTTTATTCAACAGCTGTAGACATGCCTGTTTCATGACAAATACACATTTAAAATCTCGTATGTATCATTTCTCACAGCCTAAGGGGGAAATAGTGAGAAGGAATATCAAGCTTTTTCTCCCGTAAAGTATTGTGTTTAAATAAAACACAGCTTGTGATTACGGGTACCAATTCTGTTTTGTGTGCCTTCCAGGTGTGCAAAGATTGGGGGAAAGCAGATATCGATGGTGTCGGGCGGAAACCGGCCAAGTCTAAAAATTTCATATTGCTTTATATCGTATCAATTTATGAAGCTTGGAATCCTGCATCACATGGAAAAGTAGCTGTTACCATTATCCAGTAGAAATTCTCAAACAATAAGGGTGTGATCAAACCAGCTAGGTCCATTTCCCATTTGTTTTATCGGCAGTTTTTTTGTTTCTCCTGTAAAATTTGCATATTTCGACTTGGCCAGTTTGCTCCTGACATCATCGATATATTTTCCTTGTGTTTGTTGTTCATGTTCTTATCATCCTCTTTTAGGCCTGACTGTCTGTTTAGCCAGTTTTATACATCAGTCTATTTCATTTTTTTCCTTCTCCTATTCTGTCTATCCTTCCCATTTCCCTTCTGTAACAACCATGGCTGTGTTCATTCTTCTTGTAATGTGAATCATTCTCTTTTAAACATCTCCGTGTTTTAACTCTTTGTCTCCGGAACCTAAATCCCAGTTTGGAGGCAACCTAAAATAGCATTTTATTGTCGAACACGCCCCCCTGTGGAAATTGATTTTACAATTAGAATATTATACACAACGGAAGTGACCCTACATGTGAAAGCAGAGAGTATAGATGTATATCAATGATCTGCCAGAAGTAATCAGCTCGTGGTGTCACATGTATGCAGACGATACCAAAGTTTCCTCAATAGTAGACACTGAATCTAACAGACAAGATCTTCAAAGAGATATAGATAGATTAGTCGACTGGACCGACAAATGGCAACTTCGCTTCAACGCAGACAAGTGCAAAATCATCCACTTCGGCAGAAACAACCCAACACATGAGTACACAATGCGGCTGCACCACTCACAGGACAGGAAGGTGTTGAGTACAACAGTGTTAGAAAAAGACCTCGGTGTTCTGATTGACGACGAATTAAAATTCAGCAAGCACATCGAAACACAAGTAAACAAAGCAAACAGAATACTTGGACTCATCAGACGATCGTTCCAGTTCTTGGATGGTGAAAGTACAAGAATCATGTTCACGTCACTTGTAAGACCTCATCTAGAGTTAGCCAACGTTGTGTGGTCACCTAGGTACCAGAAAGATAAAAAATTAATAGAAGGAGTACTGAGGAGAGCCACCAAGCTGGTGCCAGGTATGACAGCACTGCCCTATGAAGAAAGACTTCAAAAGCTAAGCATACCAAGTATGCAATATAGAAGAGACCGAGGAGATATGATTGAGGTGTACAAGTTCACACACGACATGTATGATACTGAATCACCACTAACACCAGAAGAAGACACCAGAACAAGAGGACACACCTATAAACTCAAAAAGAACAGAGTCAACACGGGCATCCGACAGGGCTTCTTTCCAATTAGGACCACGGACATATGGAACAATCTGCCAGCTGACACTGTGAATGCACCAACACTTAACAGCTTTAAGAACAGACTAGATACCCACTGGAAGAATAGAATGTACCAAGTTTGAACTTAGTCAGGGGAGATCACAATGTATAGAATAGAATAGTAACGATCAAAAGATCGGACAAAAGGCCAAAAGGCCTAAAAAGCCCGAAATATATCATATCATATCATATCATATAGAGAGATCTCAATTTTGCCAAATCCGGAAACTAGGTCGCTGCGGTAAACAAGAAATTGAAGAATTGAAAGAGACCGCCTTCACCAAAGATAGTGTGCTTATCAGTTTATTGTGGTTTGTTCATATTTTGGGGCTGACTGAAACAATTTAAAGCCCATTGTAAGCTCCTACGCCCCGTAGAAATGCATAAACGGGTATTGTTTACCGCAGCGACCTACTTTCCACTCCATGCTAAATGGTTTTGCCGAGCCTCCCGTGTCTCGCAGTGCAAATCGGCAAATAGTGAAGCCTCTCT
>OZ007571.1:9233943-9273943 GCA_963931925.1 Onchidella celtica | reverse complement strand
TCATGCCAACCAAAGATTTGACGCAAAATCTTACTTTACATCCATGTAATGTGAGAATATTAAAAGTGCCTACTGTACAATCATGCCAACCAAAGATTTGACGCAAAATCTTACTTTACATCCATGTAATGTGAGAATATTAAAAGTACGACTGTCATGCCGACCAAAGATTTGACTCAAAATCCTAGTTTATATCCGTGTAAAAAAAAAACAGAACGGGTTACAAAACCTACGCCGGGGATCTCAAAGACAACCACAAAACCTAGAAACATGAGATTTTCCTGAATAAACAAAACAAAAACATAAAAACTATACTGCGCGACGGACGTATGAATTTGTGAATGCATTTTCGTATTATCTCCGCGAGGACAATTTTCGAATTTGGATTGAAATCTTTTCCAATTTTTCTTTTAGCCTAACATTCTTAGCTTTCCCTGGCTATGGTTTGTAACAATGCCTGATCTTCCAATGTTTAATGGGTCTAAAGAGTTTGCAAGATTCTCTTTCAAAGGTTAGCTAGTCAGCTGTAATTTAGGGAATGTTGTTACAAGTACGTAGGTCCCCCAAGCTTTTTGCGCTGGGGTTACGTATTTTATAGCCTTTTTGTGACTCCAGAGTTATAGAGCTCCTCCCGAAATACTCTCTAACAAAAGCCTTAATTATTCTTTCAGATTTTCTTTTTGTTTTCCTCCTGTTGTTGTTGTGGTTGAAAAGGTATGGGGCAGGGTTAGGGATTCGATAAGATTTAGGATTGAGGATAAGAATGGGGTTAGGAATAGATACGTATACGTCCGCGCTCCTAGCGCAAAACGCTTGGAGTAGGTGTGATGTTTCCACTTTCTCTCACTAACTTTCTTCTGACACCAGCCGTGATGGGCACGGCACAAACACACTAAATAATCGACTATCTCTCTTCTATAAGTTATAACAAACGATATCTGTATTGCTTACATATATACAATAATTATTAATTCATTCAATAATAATAGGAACATAGGTCATACAATTTCATGTGAATTTCGATGGAATGAAGTTGATGCAAATCAGTACATGCTAATTAAATGGCTTCGTAATATTCAATCTCTAGCACATTTTATAAAACACATGGGAACATTCAGCATAAGGAAACCTCTCCTTTAGGGGTGTATGGCGCTGTCTGGGCACTGGTTCTTCCTCTCTACCCTGGCTTGACTGCGCAGTTAGATCAACAGGTATCGGCAGGTACCAATAGGTCGGGAAGCCAAGAAGCCACGATGTCGTTAATCAAAGTACAAGAAGTTGAGAAGCCAAGAAGGTGTTGTTCTTCCTCCTCACTCAGCAACAGCTCAAATGCCGACAAGATACCAAAGATACCACGCTCTGACAAAGGATGTTTGCGGGTTCCCTGACCTTCCCCACTCACAAGACTAGTACAAAGTTACAGTTGCGGTTGTGGTCTCCTCTTCGGCACGAAGCTGGTGAGTGCTCTCAGCGGTCTGAAGTTGGAAGGAGCGTTCGGGGATTTATACCCAGTCAGGTAGCGTCCCAAGACGCTCACCGAGTGTACATTAGTTATCCTAATAGCCACCCCCGTCGACTCCACGTCAAATACTATTGAAACAGCTCTACCCCCCAAGCAATTCCCAGGTGATCTGATCGACAAGTACGGCGGTCAAGTAAACACTACCCTTTTCGGGTGTCAAAGCGCTTCAGTTGCATCGGCTACTTTCCCCCTCTGGCCTACAATAACTCTGTCTCCCCGCCGTTAGCTATCTTCCCACGCTAGCTATACCTTGCCTGTCTGTCGCCCTGTTACAATCGCCCCCACTTAAGTCGATTTTCCCTGGCAAAATCGGCTAATAAAATTATTAATCTACTGGTAATCTAGATAGAGTGTCGGCCCATAGAGCGTCTCGCCCCCTGATGTTGCTGACTCGAAAGTTATATGGTTGCAGCGCCAGGTTCCATCTAGTTACCCTCGCGTTCTTCTGGTCTTTAGTTCGCATCCAAGTTAGAGGTCGGTGGTCCGTCTCTAACACGAAGTTTCTCCCATACAGATACGCCTGCAACTTACTAACGGCGAAAAAAATGGCCAGGCATTCCTTTTCAATTGTTGAGTAGTTCTTCTCCGCAGGTTTCAACTTTCTGCTAACATATACAACTGGATACTTCGTACCCTCGTCTTCTTGAAGTAGGCAGCCACTCACTCCAAGGTTAGATGCGTCTGTCTGGAGAATCAGTTCCTTGTTCCAGTCTGGCATCCGTAGTATCGGCTCGGAACTCAAACAAATTTTTAGGGCATTGAACGCGTTCTCCTGCGCGTGTCCCCACGCGAACTTTGTGCCCTGGGACTTCTTTGTGAGGTCTGACAACGGCGCCGAGATTGCACTGTAATTTGGTACAAACTTCCGATAGTACCCCGTTAGCCCCAGGAAACTCCTCACTTGTGTCTTGGTCGTCGGTCGGTCACAGTCGACAATGGCTCGCACCTTACTCTCCTGCGGTCTTACAGTCCCCTGTCCCAGCTTATGGCCTAAGTACTCGACTTCTGTCATCCCTATTAGCGTCTTGGTAGGTCTAGCTTTTAAATTTGCCCGTCTCAGTCGCTCGAAGACATTCCGACAACGTTCCAAGTGGTCAGGCCAATTTGCACTGTGTATAAGACAGTCGTCTACAAATGCATCTACCCCTTCGCCAGCATCTTTTAATACTTTCCTCATGAGCCTGTTAAATGTGGCGGGGGATCCCTTCAACCCGAACGGCATGACCCTGTACTGGTATAGCCCAAACGGTGTGGCGAACGCCGTCAGGTGTTTATCTTCCTCGGCCATCGGAACTTGATAAAAGCCCTTTGTCAAGTCCAGCTTGGTGAAATATTTTGCCTCCGCTAGATTGGAAATAATGGCTTCTACCTCAGGCATCGGTTCGGCGTCATCGGCAGTCACAACATTTAGCCGCCTGTAGTCGTTGCAGAAACGATGTTGACCATCGGGCTTCTTAACTAATACAATTGGACTATTGTACGGGGACTCGGACGGTTCGATGATTCTGGCCGCAAGCATCTTGCCTACCTCAGCATTGACAGCTTCTCTAGTTGAGTACGGTAGTTGGTAGGGTCTTACCTTCACAGGTTTTTGATCTAGCAATGGGATTTTGTGCTTGATCAGGTCAGTGAGCCCCGGTACATCGGTAAATATATCTTTGTATTCTTCCATGAGCTCTTGCATCTGTTCTCTCTGATCCTGATCTAGCGTGTCCCCTAACTGTACATCCCTGTAGGTTTCGGTCTGTTCTAGCTTAGGCATGACTGTCTCCAGAGGCATCGAAGTCGCTTCCTCTCCTTCATCGGTCTCGTCAATTATAGCTGCAGCTATTGCCTCTGTGTTTTCCTGTTCGTCTTCCCTCTCAATATACTTCTTCAGCATATTCGCGTGATACAGTCGTCTCTTCCCCTTGACGTTCACCATGTAGTTCACTGACCCTCTCTGCTCTTCTACTTTGTAAGGCCCTTTCCAAGTCATCTGTAGTTTCGATCCGTCACTTGGGAGAAGTATGAGGACGGAATCGCCCACTTGGAATTTCCTCTGTTTGGCCCCCCTATCGTAGTATTTCTTCTGCCTGTGTTTTTCGACGCTGCTGTTCTCGGCTACGACTTTCATGGCATCCTCCAATCGTTCCCTCATATCTACCACGTATTCGTACGATGACCTCGTTTCTGACTCCGCTTCCCCAGTCCACAGATTCTTCAGTATTGCAAGTGGTCCTCTCACAGGGTGACCGAACACTAGTTCAAACGGCGAAAAACCTGTACTGGCCTGTGGGGTTTCGCGATACGCGAACAGCAGTGGACACAACATTCTGTCCCAGTCCTTGGGTCTGTCATGAGCTACTCGGCGAAGCATATTCTTCAGCACTCCGTTAAATCTTTCACACAGACCATTGGCCATCGCGTGGTAGGGCGAGCAGAATATCTGTTTCGTTTTGAGAAGTGCACTGACCTCTCTCATCAGCTCACCGGTAAACTGTGATCCCCTATCTGAAACTATTTCCTTTGGTATGCCTAACCGAGAAAATATTTCCATTAACGCTTCACTGACCTGCTCAGCTGATATCCCCCTTAAGGCTACGGCATCCGGGAAACGCGTGGCATAATCTACTAGCGTCAAAATATAACGCGATCTCCCATGTTCCGTACGCGGAAGTGGACCAACCAAATCTATGGCGACGCGCGAAAAGGGCGGGTCGATCAGGGGCGTCGGCACTAGGGGTACCTTTGTCACCCTACCTTTATTGGATGTCCTTTGACACGCGTCACACGATCGACAGAAACGACCTACGTCCGCACCTATCCCAGGCCAAAAGAACGACTGCATTATTCTGTCCTGTGTGCGCGAAATTCCTAAGTGTCCCCCGAACACTCCTTCGTGAGCTATCTTCATCAGCTCACTTCGGTACTGCTTAGGTACCAACAACTGCTCCACATCAGCACGTCCAGCCCCGGCCTTCTTTACCCGATAGTAAATTCCCTTACTCTCCTTTATGTGAGTACCTACCTCAGCCGATTGCTCCAACGTGGCTCTCTCCCTTAAAACTCTCAAAGTTTCGTCCTCTCTCTGGGCCCGGGCTATCTCACCTGGTGTGAGTTCCCCTATCTTGGCCCCTACCCTTACCTTCTCCGTTGAGTTGCCCTTGGCCTCCTCATTATCTGTGGTCTGACTCACTTTCACACTCGCATTCTCACACTCATGCTCTTCCTTGTCAATCTCCACCTTGCGAGATCGCGTGAGTACCACACTTATCTTCTCAAGAGATGCCCCCTTTATGTTTCCTATAATCAAATCGGCCACTGGGTCTTCCACTACTAGCGCTTCGAGAAGCCCAGTATAAAATGGGGTTTCTACCCACATTTCCGCGACAGGAGCAGACCTTCTCGTCCCGTCCATCAGGACATAACTCCTGTTCTTCCCAGTTAAGCTGTTAGGAGGCAGTTTGTCCCTTTTTATAATCGCACACGTGCATCCCGTGTCACGAAGGATAGTAATCTCTTTATCCCCTATCCTCCCCTTCTCCAAAAATGGAGCGGATAAATCATTCTCCGGAACATCGTCTTCGGGCTCATGTTCTGTCGAACCTTCTAACTCAATACTCTTACCTTCCGTCTCCCAAGAAATGAAGGTCTGTGGCCCAACACTCTGCTCAGCCCCTGGTTGAGTATTCGCCCTGCCCGATGACTCCCACTGACTGTCATCGGCTTCCTCATCGCTGGTTAGTACGACTGCGGTCGTCTCTTTCTGTCTCTTCCTACAGAATCTCGCAATATGGAGAAGTGACCCACACACAAAACAACCACGCCCACTCTCACGCTGGGACTTACCTCGGTTGTCCTCGACAGTGGCAGCAGCACCCTTCTTCGTCCTGCCCTGGTCACACTGCCTACTCAGGTGATTGGGAGAGCCACAGTTGAAGCATACCGGTTTACTCACTCCTAAACCCTTACTTCTGCTCTCCTCAACCTTCTTACCTGACTTCTGCTGTTGCTCCAGCCCTCGCTTCGACTGATGAGCCTCACTATACAAGTCCGCCATCTCAACTAACTCATGCACGGACTTGGGGTCCCTCTCTTTCAAATATATGGAAAGATTACAGTCGACAATCTTCAACATCTGCTCCCTGACTAACAGATCCGTAATCCCTTCCATAGTTCTCTCTGCCTCTGAGAGGTCTACCCACCTCTCAAAATATCTCTGCAATCTCACGGACAGCTGCGTATAAGTTTCGTCCTTATCTAGACGACTCTCCCTAAACTTACGCCTATAACCCTCTGCCGTGAGGTGATACTTCTTGAACAACACCTTCTTTACCTTCTCGTAATCCCTACTGTCTTCATCGCTGAGACCGGAATAAACATCTAACGCCCTGCCAGTTAACAATGCCCCTAACATGTCTGCCCAGGTGTCTTCTTCCCAATCATTTGCCTGCGCGAGCCTTTCAAATCTTTTCAAATACGAGTCGAGATCCTCGCGCGAGTCATCAAAAATGGCAATTTTAGGTACCTTCGGGGCAGCAGATTTTCCATTCCCTTTACCATTGTGACACCCGTTTTTGGCTAGTTCCCGTTCGCATTCCATTCTCTCCCTTTCAAATTGTCTTTCCTTCTCCTTTTCTTCTCGTTCGCGCTCCTTTTCTTCTCGTTCGATAGCCCTTTGTTCTCGGTTTTGGGCTTTCTCTTCGTCCCACCTAATTTTGAATTCCTCATCACTAATGCCTTCTTGTCTGGCAAGCTTCAGTGCGCCCAGATAGTCCATCAGCAATTGACCTGTAAACAAAGCTAACAATAAAGCGTGGATCGTAACTGTGAAGTTAACAACAATATTCCTGCAATAGCAAACAACAATTTTCTCTGTGACAAAAGATAAAATTGAACAGTCAATGCACAGGTAAAATCAGAGCATGTCGCAGGCACTAAATGTCAATCTCTCTCACTCGCCTCAGGGCAGATGACCTGTCCACACAATCACACAATAGCCCCTTGACACGACCCAGATCAAAATTAAATGTTATTTACTAGCAGGATCCCACTTCTGACACCATTGTGATGTTTCCACTTTCTCTCACTAACTTTCTTCTGACACCAGCCGTGATGGGCACGGCACAAACACACTAAATAATCGACTATCTCTCTTCTATAAGTTATAACAAACGATATCTGTATTGCTTACATATATACAATAATTATTAATTCATTCAATAATAATAGGAACATAGGTCATACAATTTCATGTGAATTTCGATGGAATGAAGTTGATGCAAATCAGTACATGCTAATTAAATGGCTTCGTAATATTCAATCTCTAGCACATTTTATAAAACACATGGGAACATTCAGCATAAGGAAACCTCTCCTTTAGGGGTGTATGGCGCTGTCTGGGCACTGGTTCTTCCTCTCTACCCTGGCTTGACTGCGCAGTTAGATCAACAGGTATCGGCAGGTACCAATAGGTCGGGAAGCCAAGAAGCCACGATGTCGTTAATCAAAGTACAAGAAGTTGAGAAGCCAAGAAGGTGTTGTTCTTCCTCCTCACTCAGCAACAGCTCAAATGCCGACAAGATACCAAAGATACCACGCTCTGACAAAGGATGTTTGCGGGTTCCCTGACCTTCCCCACTCACAAGACTAGTACAAAGTTACAGTTGCGGTTGTGGTCTCCTCTTCGGCACGAAGCTGGTGAGTGCTCTCAGCGGTCTGAAGTTGGAAGGAGCGTTCGGGGATTTATACCCAGTCAGGTAGCGTCCCAAGACGCTCACCGAGTGTACATTAGTTATCCTAATAGCCACCCCCGTCGACTCCACGTCAAATACTATTGAAACAGCTCTACCCCCCAAGCAATTCCCAGGTGATCTGATCGACAAGTACGGCGGTCAAGTAAACACTACCCTTTTCGGGTGTCAAAGCGCTTCAGTTGCATCGGCTACTTTCCCCCTCTGGCCTACAATAACTCTGTCTCCCCGCCGTTAGCTATCTTCCCACGCTAGCTATACCTTGCCTGTCTGTCGCCCTGTTACAGTAGGTACGTTATAATACAAGTAACAACAGCCTAACTTAGGTATTGGCATATTGCGCTATAGTTTGTTTTCATTGTTGACGTCAAACAAGCTGCTCTCTTCACATTTCTTTTCTGATTACTTCAAAAGATCTACTGTGATCAATAAAAAGTATCCACTGTGGTGATTCTGGAAATTGATTACAAAATATTTCTATCATTTCCAGGCACCAGCTGTTTCTAGTTTGTACAAAAATCATAATAAATCATAATACATCAAAGCGGAGGTTCTTAATACATGGGGGATAAATAATTATTGATCGGGCATGAAGTTAAAGACCAAATTTCTGAGAAAACCCCTTCAAAGGGAGAACATTTGTCTACTGAAGACTGAGATTTGCTTATAATATGAAAGATCAGCCATTCAATGAAAACATTTTGCTTGAAATCATGTTAGAGATAGTTTATTTGGATGTTTTGGGTTTTTTTTTGAAGAGGTGTACAGATTTCACCTTTAGCCCTGTTTTGTCAGGCAAATCCCACAAGTTTGCTGATTCCGGATTTGTTTTTTGTGTCAGTATCATTCTGTTCATCAAACATTGTTCATACATAAGTGAAATAACAATGTTATGTGCTATTGTTACTGCTATCTGAACTCAAAATAACAGTGTCGAAAACAGCATTTTAAAAAGTCCCATTTGTCCGTAACTTTATCATCTCAGATGGTGTGTAAACTCAAATTACTGAACAAAACGGGGTGGGGGTAAATTTACTTCTTGAAAAGCTGCTAGGGCAGGGGTGCTCAACCAGTCGATCGCGATCCACTGGTCGATCTTCAAGTGCTTGGCAGGATGAATGTAAGGCACACCCGCGAGGTATAATCTATATATATATTTGGACAACTTGGAGCGGTCCTTCCCTATGCATAGAAAAACGGCTAAACGTAGAAAGTTCAAACTTTCTGTGCTCATTAGTTAAAAAATCTACTAGGTTTTTACACATTCAATTTGAAGGTATAATGTGTGGAAATGTACAAATTGAATTTATGAAGTCATTTGTTTTGTTACCAGTTCCAATCATCTTTTTAAAACACCATTTTCAACATTTCCAAATAGGTTTTCCCCTGAGGCCGTGTTTTGGTTTAACAGTTTGGTCACCTAAGGCTCAGGAACCGCATCACACTCAGGCTTCAAACTTTGCACAACAGCATATTATCAATGAGAAATTAACATGGGCTATATTAGAAATTATGAAATGTTCAGGTTTCTATGTTTCGTTTTTCATTGTTTCGTCATCATTTAGATCTATGTCGAGTCATGGTTCGCCATTTTAAGGTTTCGTTATCACTTCCTGCGATGTGTTCACTATCAAACACACTAACCCGTGCGCAAATCATGCTATTGTACGGGATGCGCAGGGTGTCAACTCACAAAGGCAGAGCAGTAAGACTTATTTAAAAACAAACAAACAAAAATAAAATAAATAAATAGGAACAGGCAAGATGAAGCAGGTCCATAATAATCACCCAGAACTGAAAGGATGGTTTCACATTATATTGTCCTACCAATTATGGACATTCTTTCTCAAAATTTCCATGTGATTCCTTTTTCCACTAGCGTCCATCCTGACCATGACCTGAGTTTCAGACAACCTTGACGCCTTTGTCTGCGGGTCAATGAGATGAGAAAATGGCAAACCGAGCGACCGGACCTACTGCTGCCAGGATACCATTACTTTAATTAACTATTGTTCGTTCATGTTCTATGAATGTATTAATTACGCTCAGTGAAGCGATGAGCTAGTTGCTCAATATTTCAGTCTTTACAGTATGTCTGTGTGAGAGAAGTTTATCACTTTAATTCTTAAGTGCTACAATAATTATATATTATCACAGAACGTCGCATATAAATATACATATGCTATTGCCCATCGATAATGCACGTTCTTAGAATTTTTTTTATTTTTTTTGACTTTCAGTAACGATATATTTTTTTACTATATAGCCCTTTCCAAAGTACTATTACATAGCAACGTTAGTAGACAGTTATGTCGTTCAAACCCTAAGTTTTCACTGGGGTGGGGGATGTGTCAAGAACAGATTTAATTCATACTCACCCCTTCCCTCTCTACTAAACCTAGTTCAAAACACGAGATATAAAAAGTGCTCAGCCATGCACACCTACGCTGTCCGTCTATCCTTCCCCACACCTTCTGTCTATCTTTTAGGAAAAAAACTGTTCAAAACAAATTGTTTACGAGACCACGTTATGCTGGGTCGCACAATAATTACGTTTGTAAAAATTACTCACTGCTCTCTCACAAAAATTTAGTCAGTGGAAACATTTATGAATTAAATCTGTTCTTGACACTAATATTCAAACCGATTTATCCCGGGCAGGGCCGTGGACCTCAGCTAGTATATTATATATTTCAGTAACTTGCAACCTTTGGCATGACTAACTGACCAAACTATACACTCTCCAGGCCTTAAATTTGGCAGGAAGGTGACAATTGAGATAAGGAAGATGATGGCTATAATTAAAAGTTGTTTACTTCAAGCATGTATTTAAAAAAAATAACAATGTTTATTGCTATATAACATCTGTATTTTTGCATGTTTGTTTCGTAAGTTATAGTACCGTGCATGTCATAAAAAGTAACCGTATCAAGCGTTCAGTTTGGTGCGTAATGTTATGGTGCGCATGAGTTCTGAAGCAACACTGTAGTTTATTACTTTTATTATACTAGAGGGGGGGGGGGGGTCACATGATTGTTTATTCTGGGCAATGCCCGGTAGCTCATCTAGTTATATATAGGTAAAAATGTGTTATTAAAATAAAACATGTTTATGTTTCACTGTATTCTGTATCTTATGTCAGGTCAGAAAAATCTGTTACTGGTAACATGTAATCCAGTACAACCTGCTTCATGAACTAGTACGCTAGCATGGTATCAGTGGGCGTGCACCTGTCGGTGCAAACGGCCAGGGCGGAGGAGGTTTCATCTAACCCAACGGCCACATGCTAGGGCACAATGTGACCCTCAGTACTTGAGTCCTTCATATTGGCCCCCGGTAGCGGTGTGGTCATAGGCTTGTTTGCCTAAATCACAGACGAAGAATTGAGCAAACTTCCCGGACGCAGCTTCGAAGCTGGCGGCAGTAGGCCAGTGGTTGATTGATAGGGCAGATGGCAATATACCGTCACTCTGGCCTGGATATCGTGACACAGAGCATCCACCAGTATTGGTGTTCTTTGGTTTGGGTCTTTCACCCTAGTCAGTTGGGACTGCGAGGCTGTGGAGTAGCCTACAGGCAGCCGGTCAGGCAATATGACTGTCCCTCTGGCATCCTCCTGCACCTGGATACATTTCCAGTCGTCTTGAACCTGTCTTGCCACTTGGATAAGTTGTGTCCAGGCGAGAGAGTGAGTCTGATGTTTGCGCAGCTCTTTCTCACTAAAAACAAATTCTTTGCGCCAGTCTTAACACTCACCTCGTCTTCTTTCATCTTTGTCTCGTCTTCTTTCCTCTCAAAATTCCAACGGCGATGGGCGAGTGCGGTGGCAGCAGGTTTGGATAGACTGGAAGCTGTTAGCACAGACCTACACGTTGGTGGCTGTGGGCTATGGTCGCTTCATCGTCGATTGAAGTGGAGGCGTGGGGAGGCAGCACCCACAGTAGCTGAGCAGCCTTATTTAAGGATAGCACTGCTCACCTCAACTGAGGAAGGGGCTAGAAAAGGTGCCCTAAAGAAAGCCCACTTCACATCACCCTGACTGGTATACCGCGACCAGTGGGGATCCCTTTTTGCGGTCGAAACAAAAAGAAATTCAGCTTACTCAGGCTAGGAGCCTGGAATATACGCACACTACAGGACAACTCAAACAACCCGGAAAGACGCACTGCACTTATTGCCATTGAGCTCAGCAGGTACAACCTGGACATAGTGGCACTCAGTGAAACCAGACTCCCTGATAGTGGCCAACTCAAAGAGCTCAGTGGTGGATACACCTTCTTCTGGAAAGGCAAGGGTGCAGTCGAACCGAGACAGCATGGTGTTGGGTTTGCAATTAAAAATGACCTTGTCAGAAACTTGCAGTCCATGCCAATTGAAATAAATGACAGGCTAATGACACTCAGGATCCCAGTTGGGAAAAGCCAGTCAGCCACCCTCATTAGCGCATATGCGCCCACCATGACAAACCCAGATGAAGCCAAAGACAAGTTCTATTCTGATCTAGAATCTGTCATATGCTCTGTCCCGGCAGCTGATAAGCTGATTCTCTTGGGGGACTTCAATGCTAATGTTGGCTCAGAAATCTCAGCGTGGCCAAATGTTTTGGGCCCTCATGGAGTTGGTTCATGCAATATAAATGGGTTGCGCTTACTTACTTTGTGCGCTGAATTTGGACTGTTCATTACCAACACAAATTTTAGTCTCCCCGTGAGAAACAGAACGTCATGGATGCATCCCCGCTCAAAGCATTGGCATCTCATAGACTATGTCATTGTGAGGAAGACTGACAGAAAGGATGTCCTTGTAACAAAGGCGATGTGTGGTGCCGAGTGTGGAACTGACCACAGACTCATTGTTTGCAAGCTCAGACTAACATTGAGGCGCAATAGACGCCCTCAAGGGAAAGCGCCACCTAAACGCCTAAATGTTTCAAAACTCTGCTCAGCTGAGAAACAGAGCGAGCTCTCATCAGAACTCTCCTCAAAATTGGATTGCGTGACTTTTGACCCTGAGAACATTGAACAGAGCTGGACTGACCTAAATACGACTGTACACTCTTGCGCCAGCAGCACAGTTGGTTTTCCTGTCCGCAAGCACCAGGACTGGTTCAATGATAATGATAATGAAATCAAAGTGCTCATCAAAGAAAAAAATAGTCTCATCCAAGCTCACTGCAGTGACCCCTCTTCCACAGCAAAAGCTGATGCACTTCGTGCATGTAAGGGTGTACTCCAGAAGAAGCTGAGGAAAATGAAAAATGACTGGCTTGAAGAGCGAGTAAGAGAAACTCAGAAATATGCCGACACAAACAACACTAGAAAGTTCTTTGAGAGCCTCCGAGCTGTGTTTGGACCATCCCGCTCTGGCACTACGCCACTTCTTGCGTCAGATGGTTCAACACGCATTGTTGAATTGAATGCCATAATTCAGCGTTGGGCAGAACATTTCGGAGGTGTGCTAAATCGGCCATCAAATATAAATACTGAGTCCATTGACCGCCTCCCTCAGACTCCTATTAATGCAGCTCTTGCCAAGCCATTCACAGCAAATGAGACCCGAACTGCCACAAATCAGATGTCCTTTAACAAATCACCAGGCGTGGATTCAATTCCTGCTGAGGTGTATGCCTTCGGTGGAGAAAAGCTTATTGAAAGGTTGACCGTGTTGTTCAATCTTATGTTGAAAGCAGGGAAGCTGCCACAGGACTTCAAAGATGCTTCAATCATCCATCTGTACAAAAACAAAGGGGACAGCCAAGTCTGTGACAACCATCGGGGAATCTCTCTACTTTCAATTGCTGGCAAAATATTGGCAAGAATGCTTCTGAATCGCCTTCTTGATCACCTCTCGTCCAATGACTTGCTTCCCGAGAGCCAATGTGGCTTTCGTAAAGAGAGGGGAACGGCGGATATGATTTTTGCTGCCAGACAGATTCAGGAAAAATGCATGGAACAAAATAAAGCGCTGTATATCACATTTGTTGACCTCACAAAAGCATTTGACACAGTGTGTCGTGAAGGCCTCTGGAAAATCTTGGCGAAGTTTGGGTGTCCACCCGAATTCATCACAATAGTGCGCCAGTTTCATGATGGCATGCAAGCTGCAGTCAAAAGCAACGGCAGTGTTTCAGAGCCCTTTGCTGTCACAAATGGGGTAAAACAGGGTTGTGTCTTAGCCCCAACTCTGTTCAGCATCATGTTCTCTGCAATGCTACAAGAAGCCTTTAGCTCTCCTCACCAAGGGGTAAGCATCAAGTACCGAACTGATGGCAGTCTATTCAACCTCAGGAGACTTCAGGCAAAAACCAAAACCAAAAGTACTCAAGTCTGTGACCTACTATTTGCTGATGATTGTGCACTTCTGGCACACGATGAGGATAGCATGCAAAACTGTGTTGATAAGTTCTCTAGTGCCTGTGACAACTTTGGCCTCACAATAAGCACAAAGAAGACGGAAGTGCTCCATCAGCCTACTCCAGACGACAAGTATCCTGTGACCCCAAATATCAAAGTCCATGACAGTCTTCTGAAGGTGTCGGAGAACTTCACCTATCTTGGCAGTACACTGTCTTCCGCGGCTCGTGTTGATACTGAAATTCTCTCAAGAATCAGCAAAGCCAGCTCTGCATTTGGCAGGCTTCGAAAGAGAGTATGGGATGTTGCCGGCATTCGCACAGACACTAAGCTGAAAGTGTACAATGCTGTGGTCCTTCCCACCCTACTCTATGGGGCTGAAACCTGGACAGTGTACCAATCGCATGCCAGAAAGCTAAATCACTTTCATCTGGCCTGCCTTAGAAAGATCCTAAGGATCAAATAGCAGGATAAAATTCCAGACACTGAGGTCCTCAATCGTGCCAAGGAATTGAGCATCTTCTGCCACCTGAAAAAAATTCAGCTACGTTGGGCAGGACATGTTGTCAGAATGCCCGACTCCAGACTCCCTAAGCAAATCTTCTTCTCTGAGCTCTCCAATGGAACGAGGAATGTTGGGGCCCCAAAGAGACGTTACAAAGACACTCTCAAGCAATCACTGAAGGCCTTTGCCATTGATGTGAGTGAGTGGGAAAAGCTCTCGCTTGATCGTGCAAATTGGAGGGCGGCCCTTACCAGAGGCAGCAAAGCATGGGAAGCTGACAGAGTCCAGCAGGCTATCAAAAAAAGAGATCGGCGCAAGAAAAGGCCCAGTGGTACTGAACCAACGGAGCACTCTTTTCATTTATGCGGAAGGGTCTGCAGGGCAAAAATAGGACTTATCAGTCACATGAAAAGCCATAAGTCATGAAAGAACAGTCTTTCCATTCTGTCCTCTGTGTCCTTTAGTTCTCTTTATTGTCCATGTGTTGAAATTCTCAACAATTTCTGTTCTTTATTCCTCTGGTGTTGTTAAGGTCATCATCATACCTGATGGACGAACTATTATTATTATTCTGTATCTAAGATTCTAAGTTGTATGTTAAAGTGAATAATGCCGATAGTTACACCAGCACAGGTTCGGTTTCTTTTATTTTATTTTTTTTTTTGTTTCAGAGCTTGGCCAGACTGGTAGATCTCCAAAGGCTGGGAAATGTAAAAGTAGATCCGATGTCAATAAAGGTTGAGCACCCCGGTGCTACGGCAAAACGGAGCCAAAAGTGTTGGGAACTCCTGTGTTATAGTATAATGTCTTTGAACTCTTCTATAGCTTAACCAGCTACACCATCTTTTTCATCTTTTTTTTTTTCCCTTAGTCTGTTTCGTATTTCTCGCTACTTTCTTTCTATCACACTTTATCTCTTCCACCCACCCTTCCCATCTGTCGTTCAGTGCACGTGTCGAATTCCATCAAGGCCACAGACAGGATGGACCAGCAGATTAGTGGCTGTTCATAGAGATAACTGTGGGAGACAACCCTTGGCCCGCATTACATTTTATCCCGGACTAATTATACTGGGTAATTTGTGAGCTTTACACCTCAATTATAATTCGTGAGTACACAGGCGTTCTTTCACCTGCCGCAGGCTCGCTTTATCTGTCACTTTCATTTAACCCTTTGTTTGCCGTCCTCCACGCATCCTTTACAGTCCATGAAAGTTTCTTCTCACTTGCCGACGAAGACTTTCAGGACTGTCACCTCCAGGGGTGGGGAGTTACGAAAGAAAACAAACAGGGTGGGGCTAAGCGGCTGAAAATCTAAGGGATTTTGCCAGAATTTTGGGAACGGTCCTAAAAGTTATTTAAGACATCGGGATTCGGAAGAAGGGTGACAGTGAGGGGGTGGGGTGGGGTGGGGGGGGGGGGACGTTGGCATGATCCCGCGACCCCTTTCCATCTACAATAAATCTTGCTGACCAGTTCCTGAGAATTCCAGTTTCTGCCTTCTCTCTCTCTCTCTGTCCATAGCCACTGATACTTTTCTCCTTTCCATAGTTCTGGAGATCTTAGAGTTATCTCCGTGGAATCTGAGTGCAAATCCTTTTAACATTCTATAACCGTTGACGACTCTTCCAAGCCTGTTTAGCAGCTGTATTCTGATTTCGAAGGTACTTGGTCAGTCATCTGCAGTGACTAACGTCATTTTTTAATTTTTAATTTGTTGTTGTTGTTGTTGTTGTTGTTGCAGATCTAGTGTCCTTTTCTTTTCTTTACTTCTGTGTTTCTGTTTTGTTTTTCTAATACTTTCCCCTGCCATTTTTTTTGCTTGGGTTATCACTATTATTATTATTTTTTTTTCTTTTCGAATTTCTGGTGTACTCAAAATTATTTGACCTGCCCGCTGCATCTTTTTTTCTTTCACATCGTATTGTTTTGTCGGCGCTGTCTATTCTTCTGGGCTGGCAGGCAACTCTGGGCTATCGCTAAAACGGTGGGCGAGTCAAACAAATCAGCCACACTTTAGGTATAACAGACCAGATGACGCAAATGTCAACTGTTTAAGGGAAGTGAATCGCACCATCTTTCCTTTGTGTGTCGGGATGGATAAGAACAATTTGTATACTCACAGAATCGTAAACATTTTCATGGAGTACTTTTCTTTGAAAGAACAACGGCTGCAAACAAAAGACCAACAAAGTGTATCTGTTCAAAGGAGTGACATTGCACAACAGTGATGTACAAAAGGGCCTACTGTTTCAAAGGAGTGACATCGCACAACAGTGACGTACAAAAGGACCCACTGTTTCAAAGGAGTGACATCGCACAACAGTGACGTACAAAAGGACCCACTGTTTCAAAGGAGTGACATCGCACAACAGTGACGTACAAAAGGGCCTACTGTTTCAAAGAAGTGACATCGCACAACAGTGACGTACAAAATGGCCCCTTGTTTCAAAGGAGTGACATCGCACAATAGTGACGTACAAAATGGCCCACTGTTTCAAAGGAGTGACACCTAGAAAAAAATGAAAATATTTGAAAAGAGTGACAGCTCAGATGAGTTATATAACAAAAGTGGCAGCCTAAACTGTTTAATTTTGTTCTTCATAACTCCCAAGAGAGACAGTCACAGACTTTATGTGATCGAAAAATAAAAAAATGAATAAAACTATCTTATCTACCGTAATCTTTTACCAACGCCAGGAAGCGGTGTGTAACTTTACAGTAAAGTTCCAACGGAAATAATCGTCGCTTTCTTATGGTTATTCGTGTCAAGAGACGTATCCGCTGTTTGGGTGGTCTGCCTTTACCAGCTTGGTACTTCACGAACTGATATTTAACCGTTATGAACTAGAAATGTTTGAAAATCAAATTTCACCTCCAAGAGTAAACCTTCAGAAATGTTGTTATCCTGCCACTGGTTGGAACTGGGAGCAAGAACTCAGCAAAAATGTACTTCCAAAGTACTCCGTGTTCTTCATTGGTACAACTGGATGTCTACCGGTCGTCGCCTTGATTTTATGGGTGTTGTTTTAAGTACGTACGCACCCAAAGCGATTTGCGCTAGGGGCTCATACGTATACGTACCTATCCCTAATCCCGTCCTTATCCTCAACCCTAAATCCTATCGAATCCCTAACCCTGCCCCTTACCCTTTCAACCAAAAAACAGGAGGAAACCAAAAGAAAATCTGGAAGAATAATTAATTAAGGCTGTTATTAGGAGTATTTCTGGGGGAGCTCTCTAGCTCTGGAGTCACAAAATGCTTTTAAATAAATACGTACACTTAGCGCAAAACTTGGGGGACGTACTTACTTGTCCCAACGTTCTTATTTTGTACTACCCGACAAATAATTACAAACTAATCCGAAATAATCGGATTGAAAAGGAAAAAGAAACAAGAATCTTTCTCAGATTCCCGACGGGACCGGGTCTTATTTCTGTCTAGACGAGGAAAAGTGGGTGGTTTAGTCTGCATTAAATAACCAACCATTAGAAACATCAGAGACAATAGCTGTGTTGTCATTGTTTCCGTTTATGTATTTGACAAGAATGTGTAGAATTTGATTTGAGAGACAGAAGATTCAAAGTATCAAAAGGTCAGTTTTACTTGGGGCTCTGTTAGGGTTTTGATGAACTTGTATTGAAATAATTTACCAATTAACATTTTGGGATTGTTTGACATTAAGGTCTATGCCTAGGACGCTTAACGTTTACTTGTTCAAACATGTACAACTACATGTTTGAACATTTTACTCGGGTTCAAGTGCCATCCAGCAATTCCTAATGAAGACGTTCCGTGTGTAATTCTTGGTCTGTGCATTCAAATAATGGTATGAAATGGTTTTGGTATCAGACAACGGTCACCCCAGACAGGTCTGCGGAAACCTGATGTGGGTCACCGGCTCCATGCCGGAACGCGAGACGATGCTGGATTAAGACAAGGAGGCGGCGTCCACGGAGAATTCAATTGTCCATAAAGATAGTGGGATTAATGAAGGTGTCAAAATTGGGCAAAAAGAAAAGGTTGTATGTTGCGAAGCCCCGCGTGAGAAATAAAACCCAAACAATACAAAGCAAACTCTTTTTAGTTTGCTTTGTATTGTTTGGGTTTTATTTCTCACGCGGGGCTTCGCAACATACAACCTTTTCTTTTTGCCCAATTTTGACTTTGCTTATAGCCCTGCTGCGACCCCACAGTTTTTCTGTGGTTTTTATGATATTTAATGGTGTACACGCCAAACAAGCTGTTCCCTTGTGTTTTTCGGGTGACTACAAAGGTCAGGGGTCAAATGGCGGGGTTTTGCATCGCTCGAACAGGAATCAGCGAGCATTTAACCGATAACATTGATAGCAGAATGGCCGTAGATTTGGCGTGAGCCATTTGAGATGACCACCCCTGCTTAGGCACAGTATCAAAATGCATGGCAGAACTTAACGCGCAAAGCGTAGAATAAAAGCACTGTATTATTTCAACACAGCATGTAGCCTCAAGCAGGATAAGACTATTCATTTATCACTATCTGGGCAAACAGGTTTTAATGATAACTTCCTCCAGCCCAGATCCTATTGTATGACCTGCAATGCTAAACTCTACTTGTAAAAAAAAATAATAATAATAATGTTTAAGCCGAAACCCATTCTTATCTCGGAACTATTGAGCTGGGTCATTGTGACATTGTGGAACCCCAGATTTCAATATCTTGAATGTTTGAGTTACAAAGCTTTCCCAGGGAAGAGAAAAATGGGGAGAGGAAGGGGTGAAGGGGATGGGAGGGTGGTTCGAACCATGTTTGCCTTGTTATCTTACAAATTGGGTTCAAAATTATTGATGCTTTTTAGTTGCTGGACACAGATTGGTATGATCTGACCGGTTGTTTGATTTCAAGTACATTTACGTACCGGTTGGAAAATTAAAAGTGCCAGTGGAAAGTGGCCCTGAAAGGAGAAGAGGTTGGGGGGGGGGGGAATAATCTAACATACAGGCAAACAGATAAGATAAGATAAGATATAAGATAAGAAATTTGTTGTCACAGCATTCAGTAATAGTGCAACAGCAAATACAATATCTAAGACCTACAAGTCTTTAACGCACACATGCACATTGCTCACACAACATTACCAACGAGTAAGAACATTGCTCACACACACACACTGTAAGAACAATCCATTAAGAAAAACTAACAACAGCATACTACTACATCGGACACTGCTACTTTGAATTGCGGATTCTATAACGCTCTCTGTTTGTTTTTAAATAAAATATAGTATTCGTCCACTTCTTTGGGATCGCACTATCTGATGGAACAAGGGGTGGGAGCGTTCATTTAGAACTGATTTTAGTTTCTGTTTGCACGAATGCACGAATAATTCATCAAAGTTCATGTATTCACTGTTAGTTAGATGGCAGGCTTTTTTGATGATAGAGTTGTTAATTTTGTTCTTATCTTGCTCCTTTGCATTTCCTCCCCGGGCTATAATACAAAATAGAATGATACTCTGGATAGTTGATTTATAAAACATAGTTTGACATTTACAAATAGAGAGAATGACACTGGACGGGGCATTATGTCCTGCTTAATTCCATTCGTAGTGTAGGAGTGAACGCTGGCCGTGTTGAATTACTAATGTAGTAAAAAAAAAATAATGGTAAAACATTAATAACTAGCTGAGGTCCCCGGCCCCGTCCGGGATAAATCGGTTTGAATATTGGTTTCAGTTCTGGGTGGTTATTATGGACCTGCTTCGTCTTGCCTGTTCCTATTTGTTTATTTTATTTTTGTTTGTTTGTTTGTTAAATAAGTCTTACTGCTCTGCCTTTGTGAGTTGACACCCTGCGCATCCCGTACAACAGCATGATTTGCGCACGGGTTAGTGTGTTTGATAGTGAACACATCGCAGGAAGTGATAACGAAACCTTAAAATGGCGAACCATGACTCGAAATAGATCTAAATGATGGCGAAACATAAATTTCCAATAAAAAAAAACTACACCGATTTGAGACTTCTATTAAAAACTGTGCACTCTTACATCCATTCTGATGCACCATATAAAATTTGAAGTCTGAGTGTTGAGTGGTTCAGAAGCCTTTTGCAACGAAAAATCTCAAGTCCACAAATATATAATTATAGTATATAGAAGATATAGATATAGATAGTATAGATAGATTCCCGACACTAATTTCATTACATGTAACATGATTATGAAAAATATATTCTATATAGTTCCGTAACTTCCTTTTTACTTTGTTTGTTACTTGACGAGGAAAAGAGATAAATAACCATATGGTTTGTGTCAGAGACAGCTGTGGTCAATAGCTTGGTTATTGCGCAGTAACTTCCCATAAGACAGCAGTAATGAAGCGTGCAATAACATAATAGCCAGTAGCGATTGCTCAGCAGCATCATAATTAAACATTTTGTTCCATAGAGATCGTATTTCTCTTTCAACACTCGTCAGACATACGATTTGCTTAGAAGGATAATGATTTGTTGAACTCGGAATTATGGCGGGTCATAATGGTTTGGTTAGAGAGGATCCCCAGTTGTCTGTGGCAACCAATGGCTGGTTGGGAAATGATCGTGAGTGACCGCTCCTGGCCTATGAGGTCAGAGGGTGAATAGCAGCTGATCTCCGTAGTTTAAGACCCTATCACTGGGTGCTGTCTCTCTGCTGCCAGGCACCATCTTGACCTTATCTTTTCCTTTATCTGACCCGTCTGCACAGATGATTGACCTAGAAGCTGACCAGTGGTCGTCGGGTCATCAGACGACGTCATGTCTGCTCCAGCGTCTACACGGACCACAGGAGTCCAATGAATGATAAATGCGAAACAAAGCTATCGTATATTCACTCCGACTAATTTAAACATGAGAGTTTATCGTACATCAATCCATTGCATACAGTTCTAATTGGTCTCACCCACTCTCCGTGACCAATTGTCAATAACCATGAACGACGTCCGGCATCGGACAGAAATAATTACACGGGTCCAGTAATACAGAATTATTATTACTAGCAGGGTCCGTTCCCCATCAGTCCGAAAACTGTTTCGTAGGTACGTGACCGGTGTTAAAGGCTGAATCCAGAACATACTGACTGCCACAAGCCTGAACCAATTCATTTTGCTTTGCGAAACACTGTGGCCAAAAACTTAATAATCTTAACAATTGCTTGGTCATCGTGACATTACCCGACAAGATAATTATATAACCATTAATATTTCTGTGGCGAATTGAACTCAATAACTCGGTTTAGATTACGACTGTCTAGTTAACAATTATCTTGTGATAACATGTTTACTTTGATATTGCCACATAAATGAGTGATAAACGACATTTTTTGCTGTTTCCCATAAATCGTATGTTCATTTTTTGAATCAGTCAGCCTTTTACAGCACGGCTCATGTTCATGCTTGACAAGGTGACGTTTTCTTTGTTAGTAGTTTTAAAGCACCACTTAGTCCAACTTTCTGGATCAGCCTTGAGCTTCCCTGTAAAGCCAATAATTTAGCTTGTCCGTATACTATAACAAATCAAGTTACTTGACAAAGTTAACAACCACAGGGTTAGTTTGAAACAAGTAAACAGTCCGAGCTAGCACGTTTTCATTCTGACCTGAGTAGAATTAAGAGGTCATTGGGGATTGAGCTAGACCTGCAAGTGGAAACTGTCCATCACACGCAGACTGATTGGCCTTGAACAAAGACGGACACTGTCCACTCATAACAGCGCCTCTTTCCCTATCTCTCTTTCTCTCCTCTCCTCCGTCCGCATCACCTGTGCACTTCAATTCCCCTATCAGCTTTAACCACAAAGCTACTGCTAAACATTATTCTAATTAGAGAAATCTTCAGGTGTCTCAAAGCAGTATGCAGTAAAGAGTAACAGCTGGTTATGAATATTGATATAAATCAGTTTAACGTTATGCTCCCACCATCAAAGGGTTCGAAAGTCCCAGAGTACACAAAGGATACCGGATGCTCGACTTTGCCAAGAATTCAGTACCGTGCAAGTTGTTGTATCTTTACTCCTTTGTTATTTCTGTCGTCCTTGTTCTTGTTGCTGTTCTGGTAGTTGTGGTCATCTGTAAAATTAACTGCGGAAATCCACGACGACTGGAGGTGAGCTGTTAAAAAAAATATGTTAAAAGTCCAAGAGTGTTCCTATCAACGGCATTTTGAATATGACCATTTTAAAGACGGTAAAAACCTCAAATCCACAGTCATCCATGACCTGCAGTGAGTCATGTGTTCAAGCTGAAAACATTGTCTGTTTCTATTGTCATAAGTTTGTATATACGTCTGTGGAGTCTGCAAATATCGTGTACACATTTCAGTTAAACGTCCAAAAAATAAAATTTTACAAATAAATAACTCACGCACTGTTGCATTTGGTCACGTACGCTAACTGTCTCCCTTTGAAAAGACGTAACTGTTACAACCTGTGATTACGCTATTCGACCAGGGTCAAGCGTCCAAATATGTCGTGGTAACTACTAAACAAACCAGCAAAATGATGATATGTTGTGTCATGTACGATAAATATAATGCTTCACGTCACGTATCCAATCTATGGTCATATGGTTTTGTCATTCACTGAAAACATACCCAACCAACGATTATGACTTGATAAATCATGGTATCTCTCGGGAAAATATTTCATTGTTGAAATATGGCACTGGAAATGGTTTACTTAAAGTTACTTTCTCTCTGTGTTATGAAAAACCTGCTTCTCTTGGGATGTTTTGGCAAATAATACTACCCTGAAATGTAGGTTGAAAACCCTCTTTGTATGTCTGTACCAGGTGGTGTAACCTGTAGAGCGGCTCTTTTCTGATAGATAATACACTGTTCTCGGCGTCCAGAATACTGAGATGTTTCCTTTTCAGCCGATCAGCGATGAAAATATGCAAAAACTATTATTGGTTGGCAAAAAAGCAGAATGAACAAAAACGAATTTCATGATTAGTTCACACTTAGGCACACCGTGGGTGACCGGGGAGGGTGGGGGGAGAGAGAGAGAGAGAGAGAAAGAGAGAGGGAGAGTGTGCGTCTGAAGTACTAAACAAATCTATCAACGAATCTGAAAGTGCATTGATTCATCGTCTCATTACACCATATGAGATTTGTAATCAATGCCATAAGGTACTGAAATTTAGAAGCTACTTTCCTATTTGTACGACCAATAACACATTAACGAAAATGATAATCGCCTGAACTTCATATTTTGTTATTAAATCGATGGGCTATTAAATCCACGTAGGTTTACTTACGCTGTTAAAGCTGAATATCAGGAAACTGTTAATTAATTACTGCCGTAGATTCTGACATTATTATTTGATAACTTGACCAAAAACCGGGTCGACATTTAGCAGAGACTTGTCACTGTATAGCAATTCTGGTGGCAGATGTTGTTAAGTTTAATGATTTCTATCGGGGAGAGACCGCAGGGTATAATTGCAGTTAATCAGGATGTATTATGAAGATGGAGTTGGGTCCTCCGTGAAAGAAAATTGGATACTATTCATTATAACTGCAGCCAACGGTTCATTTTTGAAACAGGGACAAATGTTATGCTAACATTTATCTCTGGGCTATATAATCTTTTACTCCAATACTTGGCCCCAGAGAGACGTCACCGTAGATTTGGAAGACGCCAAAAACCAAGACCACGGCGTGGACAACGAATCTTGGGGTGTGAAATAAGACGCTACCAAACCAGAGTTTAAATCGTTGGCTAATCCCAGCCTGCCCTCTTGGCACCCCTGTCCTCGACATGCAGTGTGTTACCAGGAGACATCCGCCCCTGGACGGTCAACGTATGGCTTTCTTTGACCCACCTCCACCCTTGCCCCACGAACTCTGCCATCACCCACCTCCGACCAGGTCCGACAAGTCCCCAGGACCAATTTCTGAACAAGGTCAAAAGTCAATAACCATGAACGATGTCCAGCATCGGACAGAAATAATTATACGGGTCCAGAAATACGGAAATTAATATTAATAGCTAGGTCCATTCGCTATCAGTCCAAAAACTGCTCCGTAAGTGCTTGTCTGGTGTTAAAGGCTGAATCCAGTAACTGCCTCGTGTTGGAACCAATTCAATTTGTAACCGAAACACTGTGGCCAAATTGAATAACTTTAGTTTCCAAATAATAATTGTAGATTTCTTTCATTTTCCGAAACTAGATTAAATCTATGGATCCAAAATCCCCCCCCCCCCCCACATCCCCAGTACAATATCAGCAACAATATCAAATCAACATCAAAATGACCAACAACTACTGCAGATAATGTTATGGACGTGAATGTGAATTAATCGGCCTAAATCTGGGATAGGTCACTCTCTTCCCATGTCTCATAATGATAAACTTAATGTTGACCGGGGGAAAAATTGAAATCAAATCCTGATGCCCAGAGTGTCACCGTATAACGTTAAGTGTGGCCTTTCCCCGACAGAGAGCTCATTTTGCTTCATTTGGTCATTATTCCTATAGGTGTCTCTGTATCTGGCCGGTCCATTACTGCATGACACAGACAGACAACTGATGGAGAATTAGTGGTATATTTGACGTGTCGCCAGGGTGTGTGTAATATGATCGGTTGTTGTTTTTTTTCCTACTACGGAGACTGATGAACGGACAGACAGACAGACACGGAGAGGCAGGAGGAGGGGGGGGGGGGGAGGGACAGAGAGAAGAGTAGAAATAAGCTGAACTATTATTGTTCTGGTGTTGTTGTTTTCCGGAAAAAGCAGATAAAATAACGTAAGGATAAACGGACATCGACACTGGTTGCTTTTTGTTGGAGACAAAAATCATAACTAAAAGTAAACGTTTTTTCTTCAAGACCATAACTGAAAAAAGATACACACCCCCTCCCGACCCCTCCCCTGCGCTTCTCCATGTCCGCTGTTTATATAGTGAATGGGGGTGGGGGGGGGGGGGCTTCCCCACGCCTCCACCCCCACTCCAACCCCCGCCCTCTCCAAAAGTATGAACTTACTGCAATGACCCTCTATCTCCACCGGTAAGCCAGAGTGCTAAGTCCACTAATCTAACGTAAGCTTTCCCTGGTTTTACTACTTTTACGCTTAAGTCAGTGGGTTACTATTACTACTGACAGTATTACACCTGTATTTACGCCATGTGTGCGGGATACGTGCTGTATAAATCATTACCTTCATTTACGAGATTTACGGCTGAAGGGATGCTCTGTGTGCGTGTGTATTTATGTATGTATGTGTGTGTACTCTCCAGGGATGTCCAGCCACCAGCTGGGAGCGAGCATTTCTCCATGTCAGCGTCTGGTTCTCAGTCTGATATGCCTGGGGACATTGAATCATGGCTGGGGGCTATCAGAGATATCTTAGTGTAAGATATCTGTGAGGGCTACCATGGTAGAATAATACAACGCTTAAGACCAGTGCCGCATCCACTGTGAAACTAATGAAACTTAAGCACCATGCCCCCTAATCCCAGAGGAACCCTAACGATTTTTTTAATGAGTGAATTTTGGATGTTGCCCTATTGTTACTGCGTGCGAAAAGGCCCCATAACAGTTTAAGTTTCAGGCTCCCCCAAAAATGCAGGTCCGCCACTGTTTAAGACAAGGTAGAAACATACCAAGATTCTTAGTACTGTAACTGTTCATTGATTTAAAACACAAACTGTAAAGCCAAACATTCAGCAAAATGGCTTTTGACGAAAATCTCATATGATATTCTCTGAAAATTAAATGTATCAACACAGTTTCTGTTGTTTTCGGTTTGGATCAGAGGGGTAACCAGCTACGTTTTTCTTTTCTCTTCCATGTAGATGTAACCCCCATAATTATAGTTTTCACACTTCTGTCAATAGAGGAAACCGAATTATTCTCCATAGTGATAGTTTTAGCTTACCTAAAAGTAACACTACTACACTGTGTCTGATTATAGTTACAAAGCCTATGGGTGAACTTTCGAAGCCTTTGTCCACGGATAGTTAATGCTTTTTATATAATTTGTGAGATTTTCTGTTTTCAAACCTCCTTTCCGGCAATACTACTCTCGTAAATATCAGAAAATCACGCCAGCCCAAACTACTCTAAACCATAAATTTTCACCTGCTTGGTGCACAAGCATTTCAACGAGATATAAAGACAAAGAGATGGGGAGCGGACGTGGGTATTGTTATCACTGTTATTGTAACGACCGTTTAGGTTGAAATCAGATCCATTTCCCGACCCTCTCACTGCCCCTCAGTCTCTGAGGTTTATCAGCGCACAATCCGGTGTGAGCAGTCCATTAGTCCATGCCCGTCAATAGACCAGATCCTGTTTCTCAACAACGCTTTACAAGACAGTGACCAACTAGCAGCTATTGTGTGGACGGGCCAAGAACCTGCCCAGTGTAACAATATACCCCATCAAATCTAATGTGCCTGACTCTTATTTGTTCACAAAGAGCTGTCATTGTATAATGGAAACCTTCCCGTCAGAAGGAAAGTCCGGAACACAGACAGATAGAAAAGGACGGACCGACGGACTGAGGGATAGATAGATAGATAGATAGATAGATAGATAGATAGATAGATAGATAGATAGATAGATAGATAGATAGATAGATAGCTAGATAGATAGATAGATAGATAGATAGATAGATAGATAGATAGATAGATAGATAGATAGATAGATAGATAGGTAGGTAGATAGATAGATAGCAGTGGACGTGGGAAGAACACTGATGAGTAAGATCAGGATCTTCAACGAAAACTTCGATTGTGCGTACTTCAGAATTTTCTTCAGCCTTTTCTACATCTACAAAAAGATGTCTTTCCCCCCCCCCCCCTTTTTTTTTTTCTCGACAGAGGAGTTTACAACTCTTTTGGAAAACAAAACCGACATGCTACCGATCTCATCCCAAGCGCACCCTCTTTCCCCCTCCCCTCCCAGCGCAAAAGCAAGTGATGTAGATCTAGTTCTTTTAATCGCCTGAATATCAAAATTCTGCTGTTAAGAAGCTGCAGGTACTTTAAGTTGTTGTGATGTCTAGGCATGCAATGGTTTAAACACAATTGGAAATTTCCAGGAAAATAAGAATTCGAGTTGGTTAACCTCCAGTGGCTATATAATATATTGTTTGGATGCAAGGTGGGTTATGTGGCCAATAAGAACTCTTGCTAGGGTGGAGAATATGCCAGACTTCACATTAATTTCTTTAATGAGGACCAAATGCAAAACGCACCACGATATCTGTCCCTGAAACGGGTAAATCCTGTATCAACGCCATGTTGAGAAATGTAGTAATTGAAAGTTGCCCATGGATCCGGACTGGGAATTCCCAGGAGATTCCGTAACCCCGGTCTGTTTGGCTCAGCAAAATATCCAGCATTTCCTTCGTGTTATTTCTGGTTATGCGGGACAGTTTCTCTTGTGGTTCGGATGTTGGAGGCTCAAAGACAGACTGGATAACAATTAACATTATATTTGCTGACAGAACGTTTGATATCTGGAAATGTCAAAACAATCACCGCACGTTGCCAGTACGAGTGTTTACATGCTAAATTGATGACGACAACATTACGTCGTGGGAACAGACAAATTTCTTTCCCTTGGAACATCCGCCCGGGCAAGCTAGTGACGGTTTGTTTGGGCATGAGCTGAAAGCTGGATTCATCCCAGAAGTTGATTCAGTGTTTTTTCAATTAAGCCTGATGCCTCTGTTTTCTCAACATTCCATGGTGCTGTTAAGAGCAGCCAGTTTCGAATTCTGAGTTGTCTTGGCAAAATAATTATGCCACAATTAGCTTCCCCCCCCCCCCCTTTCGATTTCCTCCTCCCGACCGTTGCCATTATCGTTGCCATTGTGTTCCAGCATCATTACTGATATTGCTTTTCCCAACACTGGACTGGTTCCGTACATTTTGTTTTATATTGTATTTGATCATAAATGAATCTGTATTAAGAAAAAAAAAAAAATTGGACCGATTTGTAACAAGACTTACTGCCGTTCATTATGATACGGGTCGGATTTGCGTGAAATTTTGAAAGTGCCTTCTTTTCGACCTACAGAAGGTTCTTTTTCACACTTGGAGGCTCCAAATGATGGGGGAGAATTGGTTGTTGTTATTGTGGGGTTTTTTTTGTTTTTATTTTTGAGTTTCCTTTGTGTCGCTGGTCCTTTCTTTTCTACGAACACATGAGCCTATGACGTCATCACCGCCCTCCAGTGTGTTCACTATAAAACAAACTGCCTAATGCGCAGATTATTCCTATTTCATGACATGTTCCATTGAGACGGGGTGCATATGGCATTAACGCACAACGGGGGGGGGGGGGGTGCAGTAAGACGTATCTAAAGACCAATCAACCAACCAACAAACTTCAACGACGAAATGGACCTAAAGGAAAGGTCAAGATGAAACAGACCCATTGTAATCACCCAGAACTAAAATTAACAAACAGAATGTATCGCTGGCAAGGCCGGGTACCTCAGGTACTAAAATAACTATTATAACCTCCATACATGACATTATCAAGACTGTGTCGTTTACTTCTGTGGACTGGGTATTGCTCTGCCTTTTTGTGTGTGTGTTCATGAACTGTAGCCCCAGGTTTGTGTATGGACAGTTGGACTGTAAAGAATCAGGAGATGGGAACTTTTAACTTGCCCATTCTCAGGTGATGTGGGAGAGGGAATGGACCGATTGGAAAATATATTTTTGTAATAGACAACGAATAGATTTCTTACCAAATTTAGGAAAAAGTCTTCACCAAATAGTAACTGCTCGGCACCATATTTAATTCTCTCTCTCTTTTTCTCTCTCTCTCTCTCTCTCTCTCTCTCTCTCTCGCTTTCTCTCTCTCTCTCTCTTTCTCTTTTTCTCTTTCTCTCCCTCCTTCCTTCTCTCTCCCTCTCTCTCTCCCCCTCTCTCTCCCCCTCTCTCTCCTCCTCTCTCTCCCCCTCTCTCTCCTCCTCTCTCTTCCTCTCTCTCCCCCTCTCTCTTCCTCTCTCTCCCCCTCTCTCTTCCTCTCTCTCCCCCTCTCTCTTTCCCCTATCTCTTCCTCTCTCTCTTCCTCTCTCTCTCCCTCCCCCTCTCCCTCTCTCTTTCTCATTCTGTGTATGTATGTGTGTGTGGGGGGGGGGGGGATTTCTGCGTTATTCTAACAATACTGCTAACGCTTTATCCCCACTTTGTACGAATATGAGTTAATCCCCAGCTGCGTTATGACGCTTTCAGTACAATACATTTTCCACACCCTGCGTTGCTGAAACGTGAAAATGAGAATCCCCTTGAGTATAATGCAGACCACAATGATATGTTACGCTCTTAACAGGTATCTCTTTCAACCCTTGTTATCCTCCAAGGTACGACCATAGAGCTAGAATAGTAGAACTGTATGGGTACCACCAATCAGTTGTAGCCCACTACTGGGTAGCCTAATGAAAGTCAAAAATCTCCCATTGTAGAAGAAAGAGATCGTTGGATCATTAACTGCTGTGCGGGAGTCTTAAAAAACTATATACATAGATACAATATTAAATGAATGGAATGCTTTGGTTTCTCGCAGGGGATCGAAACGCTACTCTCCGAAAAGTTGGCTAATTCCGTCACGTTTTATACGAAAAGGTTCAAATTAGAATAACGATCTAAGCATGGCAGATCAGCTGAGAGTATAATAGTGCAAAAAAGGCACTTTTTGTTTGGTTTGTTGTTTTTTTGTATAAGTAGAAACATTATTCTCCTCCTACTTCCGTATTTTTGCATGGTCAAATCTCAGCAATTAAGGGACTTCAATGTCCCATCAATGTCAAGTTAAGTGCACTGGTAACAATGACCTTGCCACATTTGTAGAGAACCATCCTGTCCAGCCTTGACCTCCGCCTACGACAAACACTCCCTCAGATAAAAACAAAAAGTGAAGAAAAGCAGAAAGATTAAATAAGTACTTATGTACCTCCTTAACGTCTTCAGTTTGAATGGATGTCACAACTATTTTCTAACTGGTTCGTTGTTCAGACCTCTCCTGCACGCTTTTAATCCCCCAGCCCCTACAGGGTTAACCCCAGCTCCCCGGGCATGTCACAATAGGGCCTCACTGGCAACTGACTCCGACATGACCTACGCTTGGACTTTGATGACAAGGAGATACATCCGATTGCCTTTCTACTAACGTCTTAGGAACTACCTTTCTGTTACGCGGAGGTAACTGAGGATTAGCTCATTGAAATGTAGTCCACAGGTGATATAATTTCGTCATTCATGTTACAGTAATTCCGCTGTTGTGCAAAACTATAGATTACTATGTTGTGTGAAGCTATCCAGGTGATAACTGTAGTAATTACTGTATCTGCAATGTCACCCATTAGATGAACAATAATTATGTCTAACGATATCAATACTTCTGCCGGGTCTAGTTCCAGGTGTAAGTAGTTCGACAGTATCATTGTTGTGGTACTCGTCCAATTACTATAGTCTTCGCCCAACAACAACAACAAAAAAAACCCACTCCCACGCTGGCTTCCTCACTGAAATGCAGACTTTGTATGGGAGGGAAGTATATATATTACATGGCATCAATTTGCAAAGCTACATCTATCAGATCCAGATTAAAGAGAGATAATATTGTATAAAGTATTATTTTCTCGGTATAAAGGTATACAAAAATAAATCAAGGACTTATAATTAGTTTGCCAACCAGTTAAACAATACACACCAAATGCGACCAAACTGCATTCAACAAAAACTGTATTTATAGGGGATTTTATGGTCACTAATAGACATTAAGCTACATATTTGTTTCATTATTGGCAATTGAAAGGAATTGGGCGAAAACGGCTTTCAGAATCCTACTCCCTCCGTCAGTTTTATGTGAAAGTATTTGTTCAGTATTATCTTGTGATAATTCGTTTTCAGCCTAAGATATTGAAATATGAGCCTGGCTTTTCCACCCGCCGCCCCCCTCCTGCCTGACAGCTCAGCGTCTTGACGCACAGGTGACGACATTCCGCACAACGTTGAATCATTCTTGCCCCCTGGCCTACTTCCCTTGACCACCGGAAGTTTGCATGGTCGAGCTTGAGCATTGTGGGAAGGGATTTCATTACAATGAATGTCGTAAAATAACAGTTAACTGTTTTCGTTACGCGTTTTTATTATTGGTTGCGAATATTAAAGAGTTAATAAGTACGGTAAATAGAATTAAGCCCGAAGGTGTGAATGATTACAATTAATATATAAAAGCTGGTGGGATCAAATGTGGAGTTTACAGAGTGGTCATGGAAGGGTGTAATTGTATTGCTGGTAATCGGATATGTGGACTTAAATGTTGTTAGTGTGGGCGTTAAACGTATTAGACCTGAATGTGACTGAGCGGGCGATTTCAGATTTTCTCACTGATAAATAAAACGGGTTCAATGACTCTCTCCAAGACCATTCACAAATCCTATGGAAATATATTATGCCCTATGAGAATTATGGAGTGCACTAATCCACAGTTCATGATATTCACTGAAGAACACCGTTTTCAATACTGAATGGAAGATGTGAACAGATATTCCAAGACAACGTCTTGGGACGCACGCCAATGCTCTATATACAAAGAAAAAGAAGACGGTTTATTTGATGCTTGTGAAGACCTGTCCATAATATCATTGTTGGGTACAAGTTATCATAATAATTTTTCGATATAAAACAAGAATTATGGGCCCTGCCATGTTGAAAATTGGGATTTTTCTCATATTTTCAAGTCCCTGATCCTATTGGGAGGGGGGGAGGTAGGATCGAGTATCTAGTCTTCTCGGATAAGGACGAAAAATTCGGAGGGCCCGTGTGCACGTTCCGCACGTTAAAGATACCTTGGCAGTTGGAAATCATAAGGAGCAGGCCGAACAGGCCGATGCCCGGGCAAAATTGAAATTAATAGATTAAAATTTATCCATATCATCCCCCCACCAGCAACAACACAATTTATTATTATTATTCAATATATAACATTATTATTAAATATATAATATTATTATTAAATATATAGTATTATAATTAAATATATAATATTATTATTAAATATATAATATTATTAATAAATATTCAAACATTATTTGAGTTGTGAGTTGTGAGTTGTGAACTGTTGTGAGTTGTGAACGGCGCCTAACAGGCTGCGTTACAATTTGCACTGAGACAGAGAGATGTCGAGAGAGAGAGTGAGCGAGACAGGGAGAGAGAAAGAAGCAGTGTAGTGTGTTGAGCGCTTCGCAGATCCCCATTCTGCTCTGTGGTTGTTATTTACATTGCATTACAAAGTAATATCAGTAGACAATGGTATCAAATTCACGGGGATTTCAGCGTAGCTGCACTCTGTTACTTGGCAAATTAATTAAAAGCAAAGGATGCTTTAGATTGGACTTTTTGCACCTTTTCCCCGCGAAAATGGAAAAGAGATTGAATCCCAAGGTCTATAGACTATAGAGATTCGTGTCAGAAAGACAGTGTTTTGAGGAGGCGCGGCCTTGGGATGTCTTCTATTATTGCTTTCAAGAGTTTCCTATTATAAGAGTTGCCCATTATCTAAATCGTTTCTTTTTGTCTCTAGAACGTTTTCTCCAGAGCTTGGCGTGCTAAGTACATTCCTCGATATCTGAGATAATAGCTGTCAGCCTTTAACCGATATTGCCTTTCAAGAGGCAACTGGAAGAAAAATACACACGTATAATGTAGTATAACATACAGGGGGTTCCAAACCTTTTTCGCCCTATTCACCACCTGGTAAATATTCGAAAGTAGATTTACCCCTAACCTGTTTAACTCCGTAATTTGAGTTTACATTATCACCAGAATGAAACAACCGACAAAGGGGAAGTTGTAGACTAATTAGCCCACAACATCGGGAAACAAGATATATTAAGAAATACAAAATACAGAACGTTGAGTCCCCAAAGGTAAAAAGAAAAGCAAGTATATATATATATTTTTTCACAAAAAAGGTGTAGATCTACTTCAAATTTCCTTGCCTTGATGACGCTCTGAATACTGAACGTCATTATTACATCTGTAGGGTACCCAAGAAAGACAGCGAAAGGCGCAAAATGGCTTTGATCTTTCCGACGCGCCGTGAAACCCAAACCAAAACTCAGATTTCTTGTCAACTTTAGATTTTATTTTTTTTTATATTAAGCTAGGCGAAATCCACCGCTTAGGGTAAATTTAGCCCCAGGTTTGGTATCCCTGGTACATTATAATTTATCCCTTCTTTGTAACCTTCTGGTCTGTGGCCTAGCATCATCGGTAGGGGCAATGATCTAGGGTTCATTCCATCTACGTGAACTCCATCTCCTTCTGTGTCTCTTCCTGTCCTTCCTCTCCTCTCCTCCCATTACTTTTTCTATGTCTCTCTCCTTCTCTCTGCTTACGCCACTTCCAAGTGAATGTTCACCTGCCTGTATTGTATTAGTTGAATGAGTCCGAAAAAGCCGAAGAAGTCCACTGGCATGGGCAATCGTCTCATGGATTTTTTACGCTGTGCCTAATCCAGCCGCTGAGCTGTACAAATCCTGGACTTTTTCGTAATAGTGAGGGATTTGAACCTTCTACACCTGACTTCCAAGCCAGCCATAACCCTTTCAGTGACCCTGTACAACTTAACATTCTGTTGTCGTTTCTGTTGGTGTGAACGTATATGATACTGGGATTAGATTTACAGCTCGTATAGTCTGAGGTGATTCTGAGCATTAATCATACCAAGTACTCACCATGTCATGTTCACTTATTGTCCCATTCTGTTCATTTTTAAGGACGCAATCATCCAATTTTGAAGACTGCACAATATTTTAAGGGGTCAAAATTGGACACATCTTTTACGTAAATATCTATTATTAATAGTGAAAAGATATGGATGATTCTATGACAGATCACATGACGTTGGAACTATTTATAGCTTTTGGAGATTTAGGTGTAGATGTCACCGTCCGTAGATAGTTTGACTATTGGCTTTGTTAGGGGGACTTAGTGTTTCACATAGAGAGCTATAGCTGAACAGTGAACACAACTTAGTATTTTCCCTATTTGGCTTTGTTGTTACACCACGTCCCCCTAACAAAATTCTTTTGAGACTGTGACTCTGACTAGTAATAGTAGGACGAGTAGTAGGCATCCGTCTGTCTGGGGAGACAATGGTAGCGCCGTAGTTTGGTCATGTCGGCCGTGTCGAGTGCAGTGTCTGGTGTGGTTCTGCAGTCCGATTCTAGAATGGCAGTCCCTACCGCAAGTGATGCAGGCGAACTCCGACGGCAGACTTGAGTCCTGAGCAACTATGCTGACTACTAACTATAAAATTGTCATCCATTGCTGGTATAATGTTCTCGCTGGTATAACTGTTATTCTAGTAGGCCAATACATGTATGACGGATATAAAGATCTGAGTATTTATTACTAGTGTCAAATGATATTCTCATCAGTCAATCAATACATTCCTTACATTAACTCACCAGTCAGTAAACATGTTTATCATATCAGACTGTTATTGCGTTCAACAATACTACGCTTATCTCCATTTTCAGTTTGAGCTTTCATTGTACCCGGAGACCCTGTCGGGGTTCCAGAGTACCCTAAAACCGCAAATGGCGTCACTTGCTCTATTGTTAATCATAGTTTCGTTACTCTGCCTGGGAGACGCCGTGCAGCTTTCGCTCAATCTCTGCAGGCCCACCACAGTGGAAAAGAACGTGCTTGTGGCTATTGAAAGCATTCAGATGGTCTTTTAACGGGAAATGTTGATCTTCTTAAAATCGTTTCTCCAGGGACAAAACCTCTCCCTTGTGGTTGGTATAATGCACGTCTCATCATCATATAATAATGGAGCTTGGGCCCAACTTCGTTCCCGCAAAGGCTTTTTTACTACGCAACGTAGAGAAATGAAACTTGGCATATGTATGTAAAATTTATTAAGCCTGTACGTGTCGAGCTCATTTTTTCCCGAAACTCTTTACTTTTTCCAGAAATTCAGTTATGATTATCAGTTATCAATTCATGATTGCGAATACGACGTGATAATATACTTCCGTCAATTTCGTCATTTCCGCCTCTTACCGGAAATGTAAACTAGCGTTCACGATCCAGCCACGCCAAGAAAACTTTGATAGTGATACCGAGTATAGTGTTATACAGATGAGGTGAGTGCCATTCATTCATACCAAGAAAACTGTGCGTAAATATTTAGATCATTTTTTACGAACACATGAGCCCATGAAAAATGCTCGGTGCGCACTACTGTGCACTGTGTACTACTGTAATACTAAAAAAAATTACTATCCTATCTATCTATTGATCGCCGATTTTATGTGGATGACCCAAAGTGTCTCGACATCAATGTCTTTGTGCTGATTCCTTTCGGTCTGGAGTGGTGAGCTTTGTTTTTTACCATTCAAAGAATGGGGCAGTTACTAGTGACACTAATTCGCTTACGACGACCAGCCGGATGAGGATTAATGACTGATTAGAATTCATTAGAAATTTGGTAGGTCCTAGCGATAGGCAGAGTAAAGTGGCTTGAATCTGAGTTGCCACCTTTAAGAAAAATGAATTTGTCCTTGTTTTCTTTTCATGGGATTTTGGTCCTTTCCAGTACAGGAAGGTGACTCTACACACGAGACCACTAGAAGTCTAAGAGTGAGTGTCTTAAAGCACCGTTAGAAATGAGTTAAGTTGTTTTTACTACAAATAGGATTCGAACCTGCGACCTTTGACACAATACCGGCAAATGTATGGGAAGTAATGGTAGAATGTTAAATCTAAAGAAGAGCCATCTGAGGACGCTAAGTCATCACGCCAATGCTGATATGGGCAGTTTTTCATTTTTGTACTGTGATTTGAGTGCACCCACAATCTACATGTGTATTTTTATATAAATGTGTATTAAAAAAAATAAAAAATAAAACAAGTTTCAGAGAACGAGACCTGAACGTCACCTGTCACCTGTCGGCTTCATCGTCATCGATGTTAGCTGCTACAGTGGATGTCACGACAAAATCTCCTCCACCCAATCCTGTCCTTAGCTTTCCTAGTTAGTTCACTTATTTCCAGCTGGCTGACTTTCTTGATGTTAACGTGATATGTAATGGGTGGTCTTCCTTGTTTTCTCTTTGTTTCTGTCTTTCCTTGAAGGATTGATATCATAAGGGCCGTGCTTTTGTTTCGGGCCGCATGGCCGATGTATGCAAGTCTTCTTTTATTTATTTCAGGTGTTATTCTTCTGGTGGTGCCAAGCTGTTCTAAGATGCTTGTATTTGTTCTCCTTTCTGTCCAACTTATTCTGAGTAGCCTTCTGTAAAGCCACATTTCAGCTGCCTCCAATCTTGTTATGTCTGCCTTTTTGAGTGTCCAGGCTTCACAACCATATAGTAGGACTGGCCAGATCAAGCACTTAAGTATGTTCACTTTGAGGTCCGTTGGTGTGCCTCTATCCTTCCAAATGTTGTTTAGTTGAACCATTTTGTGTTTTGCCATTCCTATCCTTGTTTTTATGTCCTTTGAGCAGCTTCCATCTTGCGATTTATGTGATCCTAGGTATTTGAAATCAGTCACTTTTTCTAGTGCTGTTTTGTTTACTAGTATCTCCTGGTGTTCATGGTGCCCTGTTCCAGTATGCATGACTTTCGTTTTCTTAGCATTTAGGTGTAGGTCTGCTGTCTTGCCCGCTTCATCCACTCTGTGCAACACTCTTTTCATGCTGGTGATGTTATCTGACATAAGAGCTGTGTCATCAGCGTAGCGAAGGTTTGTGATGTTTCGGCCTCCGATCTTTATTCCCATATCTTCTATGTCTGCGTTTCTCATGATCTGCTCAGTATAAATATTGAAAAGATGAGGTGAAAGTATGCAACCCTGTCTGACTCCTTTCTCGATGTTGAAATAATATGGACAGTTCTCATTGTTCCATCTAATCGTTGCCTTTTGTTCGTGGTATAGTGCAGCGATGAGGGTCACAAGGTGTTTCGGGAATCCCATCTTAATCATTATATCGAACAGGTGATGGTGCCTAACGCTGTCGAACGCTTTGCTGTAGTCTATGAACGTGATGAAGGCTTGATTTGAGGTCTTTATTTTAGGAGGTTCGCTGCCCTTGGCATTTACACCTCACTTTACTTGTTTTATTATTTCTTGTTCCGGGGGGGGGGGGGGGAGATGATATGGATAAATTTTAATCTATTAATTTCAATTTTGCCCGGGCAGCGGCCTTTCGGCCTTCTCTTTACGATTTCCAACTGCCAAGGTATCTTTAACGTGCACAACGTGCACACGGGCCCTCCGAATTTTTTCGTCCTTATCCGAGAAGACTAGGTACTCGATCCTACCCCCCCCCCCCCAATAGGACCAGGGACTTGAAAATATGAGAAAAATCCACTTTCCAACATGCCTGTACTGCCCGGGTTTAGAACCCGGGACCCTTGGCATGAGAGGCGAGCACCTTGCCTCTAGACCACCTTGTCCCTACGTGATGAAGGCTTCGTTTCCATTGCTTCTTATCTGTTCAATCATTATTTGTAGTATGAAGAGCATGTCAGCGGTTCCTCTGTTGGTCATGTAACCAGCTTGACATTCTGATAGTTCCTCTTCTACCTTAGATTTCATTCTGTTGAGTATGATGATGAGCAGGATTTTGCTGGTGTGACTGATGAGGGCGATGGTTCTATAATTTCCACAGTCTTTGACATTGCCGCTTTTGTATAGCATGACGAATTCTTGTAGCTTCCAGTCTGTTGGCCATTCATTGTCTGCCAAATTTTGCAGATCATTTGGTGGAGTGCTTTTATTCCTGATTCGCTGGTATGTTTCAGGAGTTCACCTGGTATGTTGTGTAATCCAGGGGATTTTCCATTCTTTATTTGTTTTATTGCAGCCTGTACTTCCTCCAAGAGAGGTTCTGGTTCTTTATCTATCTGTTGTGAGTCTGGTTGTTGGAGGTCCCTCGGGTCTGGTCTGATGTTGTCCGCAAACAGCATCTTGCCGTATTCGTGCCATCTTGAGAGCACATCTTTTGTGTTTGTCAGTGTTGTGCCTTCTTTGTTGTTCAGACCTGAACGTAGGATTTCAAATTTCCGAATTGAACTTGCTGTGTTTTCTCTCAAAAAGGCAACAAATTACTTAGGCATTTATTGAATGACCAAATGCATCTGGGCTATTCCCCCCATAAAAATATCCTTATCTTTGCCTTTGAGAAAAACTGAATCCTACACTACAATACTCACAACAGTTGGATTGAAGTGGCTTCAGGTTTATTTGTGGTCTGTCCTTCCTTTATGTTTTCTCCATCATTGTCTTGCGTCTTTTCCTCTGTTATTTTCTTCTTCTTTGTCATCTTGAACATTCTCGTCAGATTGTTTTCGGCTTTTTTTCCCCTTCAAGCGTTTTTTTTTATTCTTTCTTGTTTAATGCCACTGTTCTTTTTTCATTGTCTTCGAGAGTTTGTTTGTTGCTTTTTCCCATATTTTGGTATTGCTGGATCTGGTGTTGTTGATATCGTTGTTGTCTTCACAAATAGATACTCTGGGGTCTGAGTCTGATTTCTTTGCCGCAAAACATGCTACCTTAAAGCACCGAGCTGCACTGAACTCAGAGGTCTCATCGTCTTCTAGGTTTTTTAACCCAGCAAGTGACCAGACTACCCGACACAATAAAGAGGAAAAGTTCGTTGTTGGATTAGTCAATATATTTAACGGGAACCGCAGTGACCCCTGAATGAGCCCCAGGGATTGGTAATCTCATAATCTTAAGGATAAGCCGGTGCATGGCGAAAATAGAGAAGCTTCTAGAGGTCTGTCTGATTTATGTTTAGACGGACGTTGTTTTCTGCTCTAAACCTTTTATAGTTTTTAGTGTGGCGTGACACGAGACGTCTTGAAGTGCAAGATCGAGGACGTCCAGTGGAGCGATGACGTCAATGCTATTTTAAGCCAAAGGGAGATTATTTTTATCCTGACTGAAAGGAATTAGTGCCGACAGTGCTAAAGATGTTACAATTGAAGTATATTCACAGCAGGCAAGTAAAGTGATTGAAATAAACCAACGTCCAAGATTTTGATAATGCAGACAAACAAGAGCTCAGAAAGTCCTTAGCCCACTGTGTCTCTGCTACTGGGGAATTACACATGGGATAAGCCGGGCCAACCATCTTATCAAACACCATCGATACGGAAATGACCAGTGAATGACGAATAAATGAATAGTCCTCGTACTATATCAACTGTTGAAGTGGCCGGCTTTAGGGGGTAGCTCCTGATTAAATACACTCCACACCTTTGCTTGACCGTCTAGATTTTATATCCCAATATCCTGCTAACAAGAGAACTTACACTTGTGTCGGTTAGTCATAAAAGGGTGAAATCGTACTTCAAATGAAGTAAGCATAAATCAAATAGACTCGACACTGTGACGCGGTATGTTATTATCAAATACTTCTTAAGGTATATCAAAATGTCATCACGGAAACACAAAATAGCCATTACAGGTGTTAACATATACATTACAGATTTGGTTATTGGTTGGTTGGTTGGTTGGTTGGTTGGTTGGTTGGTCGGTCGGTTGGTTGGTTGATTGGTTGGTCGGTCGGTTGGTTGGTTGGTTGGTTGATTGGTTGGTTGGTTGGTTGGTTGGTTGGTTGGTTGGTTGGTTGGTTGATTGGTTGGTTGGTCGGTTGGTTGGTTGGTTGGTTGATTGGTCGGTGGGTTGGTTGGTTGGTTGATTGGTTGGTTGGTTGATTGGTTGATTTGTTGGTTGGTTGGTTGGTTGGTTGATTGGTCGGTTGGTTGGTTGATTGGTTGATTGTTTGGTCGGTTGATTGGTTGATTGGTTGATTGGTTGGTCGGTTGATTGGTTGATTGGTTGATTGGTTGGTTGGTTGGTTGGTTGATTGGTT
>OZ007571.1:9196443-9228943 GCA_963931925.1 Onchidella celtica | reverse complement strand
TTTTCACCATGCAGAGCACGAAATCTGAAACTGATTGTAAATTATCCTTCCTTCCGAATGTTTATCTTCCTCTTGAACAGGTTCGGAGTTCAGAGTAGGTTGAAGGGTGTAGCCTATCGTGTGTAGCAAACAGACCAGCAAGCAGACAGAGAGAGAGACAGAGGGAGAGACAAAGAGAGAGAGAAAGAGAAAAAGACAGACAAGCTGACAGACAGACAGACAAACAGGCAGTCTGACAGACAGTCACGGAGAGAGGTGGAGAGAGCGAGAGAGAGAGAGGGAGAGCGTGAGAAAGAGGATGTGGGAGACAGAGACAGAAAGAGAATAAAAGAGAAAGAAAGAAATGAGAGGAAAGTACAGACGGAAAAAAAAAAAAGAATTAAAACCAATACATTCTAAAGTCCAGGTTTCATATTTGACATCTCCATTCATCTTGGAAGCCGAGAACTTACGCACTTCTTAATCTTTTAGGTTTTAACCTCTCATCTTAATATGTTACGCAAAATTTCTCATGAACTTCCATTTTCCGTAACCCTCCTATAATGCTGGACTGCCACCCAAAACCATGAAACGAAATGTTCGTTGAAGAGTCACAAAGTTTCGGATTATATTGTCCTACCCTTACCGATTTTTACCACAAAAAGAGATGCCCGTAGAGGATTAATTACCGACGCTTCTAATAAACGCGCCATAAACTGCGCGTTTCCCCCGCTCGCTTTCAAACGTTATATCGGCCATAATTTGGTCGGTGATAAAGTCTCTCTTCTTAAGGCTTTCCCTCGGTAACTGCGTGGCTTCAACCATAACAATAATTCTACTCCGTGAACAGTACACTCCAAATAATTGGAGATCGGCTAACATTCGAAGGGCCCTAGTCAACTGGAGCTATGAAAGCGGCAGGACGAAAAAAAATGGCATAGTTCTCAAAGAGAAGCCAACAGGATTAACGATCGTAATAATCTGAGTTTAACGGTGTAGAGCCATGTAAATATCAGGTTTTGTCTCTGACGGTCTTTGCGTGTTGCGTCCTTCATGCAACTCCTTGCCAGATAATGTTCAAGTATTTAATCCCAATCTTGTTTGACTAAAATGACTTTGGTTGCAAGTGTTTCAGCTAGTTTCATTACAGGTAATACAATAAAGGTTGCTCTGACAACTAATACTATGCCGAAACCATAAAGCGGCTGCTGTGCTTTGCAAGACTGTTTCGTTGGTTTGTCAAGATCAAAGGTTGAAGAACTCATGACATTTTCATGACATTTTCACCAATAGTGCAGGCAGGTTCCCATGCATTCAGTCGGCTCTGCGAACATCCAGATTGATTAAAAGTTTTAAATCAGCCAAGCAGGAAATTATTTAAAGAGTAGAAATTCAAAATTTAAAATGTTTGATTAACAGAGAACTTTAGACATAAGTATCAAACAACAGTTTAAAAACTTGTTGACAGAGCAAAAGTTGGGTCTACTGTCCGTCAGTCCAAAATCCGCTCTCCCTGGTGACTGTTCGGTCAAAAAGTCCATCGCCATATTTACCGGCCATGGCTCAGAGATTTAGGCCACTGATGAAGAAAGTGGCGAGATTATAAAAATGTTCTAAACTGTCTGCTCAAACCGGCTGCTACCGACGCCTTGTCTTCCCCGTGTTGTGGCAGACTTTCGGTATTTTTATATTTTATTCTTTAGAAAATTGCTGCCTAAGCATAATATTCCATTTTCTTTTACATTTATCAGAGGTGAAGGGTATAAAAGAGCAGATTAGCCACATCAAAATCATTTCTGAAGTCTGTCTCTGAGAATAAAAATTGCTTACCTTTAATGATAGTTTACACCCCAGAAAGGAGTGTATGGGTACAATACAGAAGTTCACACGGGACAATTGGATAGGAAAAAAAAAGTAACAATGTGATAGTATTAGAATCTTTAAGGATGGACGAGAAGCCTCACAGTGATAACAAAGGGAAGAAGCTGATGTTTCATGTTGATTGTGTGGTGGGTGTAGAACTCCGCTGGGAGGATTTATGTCCTCATTTCTTCGTAAGTCAGAGCATCTCGACCTTTTGTGTTCATGGTTGTAGGACATCGACCTGGTGTGTACATGCGTATGTGATATATCACACTTTAGAGCCGTAGTTTTCTGACTCAAACGGTTGTGCGTCGCTTTTGATTCGCACCTTCCATGCATTAATAAACGAAACAGAACAGTTTTAGTCTCACTAGTGAGTGGGGTTCCATTTTACTGCATCGTTCACATCTCACTCTACAACCGAAGCAAACACAGTCTTGGCTTAGTGCGCTAGGGCCCGAAGTCTTGATGTAGGCAGTAGACGGTACTAGTGTGGTCTAGCTGTTCTGGTACTGGAAAAGTGCGCTAGGGCCCGAAGTCTTGATGTAGGCAGTAGACGGTACTATTGTGGTCTAGCTGTTCTGGTACTGGAAAAGTGCGCTAGGGCCCGAAGTCTTGATGTAGGCAATAGACGGTACTATTGTGGTCTAGCTGTTCTGGTACTGGAAAAGTGCGCTAGGGCCCGAAGTCTTGATGTAGGCAATAGACAGTACTAGTGTGGTCTAGCTGTTCTGGTACTGGAAAAGTGCGCTAGGGCCCGAAGTCTTGATGTAGGCAATAGACAGTACTAGTGTGGTCTAGCTGTTCTGGTACTGGAAAAGATAATTTTCTCTGGTGTCTGAAGAACGATGAATGACAGAAGGTGACTGAAGGAATGAAGAAGGAAAAGCTTCCAGAGATGAAGAGAACGGGGGCAAAGAAAGGATGAAAAAGCTGGGTTTTCATGTGCACGGAAACGGCAAAAATCCATCAAGCAGGTAAAAAGAGAGGGTGATTCCATGTATACGGAAACCCACGAAAACATTCTTTCTATTCCACTATTTGAAGGGTTTGATGCTTCTGTTTCCTACACATGAAAACTACTGTTTGGTACGGAAACAGGAGCTGGGTGGAACTGGGGGAGAGACAGACGAAGTAAAACGGAAAAAGTACCAGAAAGGCAGAAGCGCACAAGAGAAGAAAGAAACAGATAACAGTAGCATGAAAGCCGGGGAAACAAAGCACAAATCTAGAAAGAACAACAAAGAAAGTAGATGTCAAAACATGAAAAAAGAAAAAGAGAAACAAGGTACATCTAGATAGTGAGGCTTTGATTAATTACAAGCAACACAATGCACTAAGTTACCCGAAAGTAAACCTATTCTTGACAATGCACGTGAAAGGCACTTACTTTGAGTGATTTTACCGCGTCTATACGTGGAAACGACGATTTAATAATGATAAAAATAAGTGTACTTTTAACGTTCAATTGTATTATCATTTTCCGGACGTACTTGTTGCGAGAAAGGTTCCTGAAGTGTTTCATTTTCCAGAAATGAACGATTGTTGCGAAAACATCTCTTTGTAGACAGAGAATGTGAAAAGTTCTGAATGTGATGGAAAATGTGACAAAATTCAGAATGCGATGGAGAATGTGAACAGTCCGTAATGACGTGATAGGGAGTGATGTGAAGAGTTCTAAATACTATTGTTCTTAGCGTCTCCTTTTGGAGCTCATTCACTTAATGCCCACTTAGTTCCTTTTGTTCCCACGCTCAGCAATATACATCAACTTCTCCTCGTATTTTAATGTCAAGGACGTCTGCTTTGTAAGCTATTAAGTTCATAGGGTAACAGTCATTGCTTTGAGAGGCTATATTTTTTTTTTATTAATGACTATTAGCTGGGAATTTTGATGTGGATAATAAAATATTAATTTTTGAGTCTCCCACTGGACCTTGAAAATATCAGTGGCGTCCAATTCGCTCCAGGCCAAAGGTTTTAGCCGGTGAAACCTTAAGAATTGTGCTAAAGCAAACGGGCCGTTTGTGTAGCCTGGAGACAAACGACGCTTACATTTTGTCGATAAAAGATCACATTGGGACATGGCATATTTTCACTGTTAGGATTCATGTCATTACGATCCATTGTCCAACCTTAGATCACTGGTATTCATTACACTGGTGGCGTTAAGGCAGCTTTATAGGGTCCAGGGGCCCCCTTGAAAGGATGCTGCCTGGGGCCTAGTTACTTCCCGAAGATAGGCTTCAGGCAAAGGCAATTAAGTGGGGTTAAATAGGAATCAAAAGGAGGGATCAGACTGGGTAGTTTACAATCTTTTGATCATGCCGTGAGAGTTGAGATCAGTTGATACCGGCAACTGTTGAGACTGACCTGTTTAGTGAATCTTGCAGAAAGACTTCAAATTTGATACAATATTACACACATACACTATCAAAATTCCTTGCTTTCAAATTCGAGAAATGGAATTCAACACGTAAGATATACTGCCCATTATTATAACGATTTTGGTAACTTGGAAGTTATGTTCTCATACTAAAAGAAAAAAAGCCGAAGGCACAGTAATGAGATTTTCTGATATTGAAAAATGCAGGAATGAGGTTAGGTTTTCGGGTAGCCAGTTTGTAAATAAATGATTGCTTTGAAAAATGACTGCACAGAAAGCAAAATATCAGGCTGTGGGCTTCCTTTGTAACTTTTAAGAATCCGATTCTCCACTATGATTATACCATCGATCTACAAATAACTTAATGACGCCATGTACAAAATATGCATCTCTACAAATATTCATTTCATTACATCTATGACATTCTTTCCTTTGAAATTTCTTTCTTCTCGTCATCTCGCTTTGTGCTCGTGATCTTTGCTCTTCTTTCCTCTCTCTTTCTCCACCTCCCGTTCTCACTCATTTTCGTCCTTTGCGGACAGGATCCGTGCTGCACATTTACTTCCATGACACCATTCTAGATTAAAAGAACCGCAGAAAACGGTGAGGTCACAATAGGGCATAGTTTTTGAGGCCGTAAGATTGAGTATTGTATTGTATCATATTCATTGTAATTTCGGATGTTTCTGTTTTGTCTGAGAATGTTTCCTAATCCTTTTGTTTTCTTTTTCATTTTTGCTTCTGACGCTTGGCTAGGCAAACTGCAAGGCCACATTTCAAACATCTCCTAACCCCGAAAGTACATCATACGCCAACTTTCAAAATTACATACATTTACATAAGAAACAACAAACCAGGAAGACACGCTCAAACACACGCTGAAGTCAACAAGACACTCTGCCTTACATTGAAATTATCTAAAATTAACACGTACAGAAACGCAAGAAACGAACGTTTAATTAACTAAAAAAAACTAAAACAAAACTAACCCGGATACATAGTTCATGTTAGGCAAATCAAAGAAATCCGGTTTTGCTACAATTAAGATAGGTGCTTTTGTCACGACCTAAGGACAATGAACTTCTGTTAAGTCCTCTTTAATCTTACGCTGCATACCTGTTTTTATCTTATACTCATACATACACTCCATGTCCTGTACCACCCTCCCTTCCCCACCCCTCCCCCCAACTCTCCCTGAACTTTGTGCCCACAAATATATCTGTAGCTTAGTGGGTAACACATGGCTGCTCATTAATTTTTTGTTTTACAAGGACAGGAATGACACAATAGATTTTATTTATATATATAAAAAAAATTAATTGAAACTGTGAAAACGGCTGAATCATTAATGTTTGTTGCAACATAATTATATTATAAAGTTGGCATCTCTATCTGTCTTCTCGGTGCGCGTCCAATTCATCTAATCTAGGGCAGTAGGGTTGCCCAATTGATTTTGAACTAGGGCCACAGTTGCATCTTTTAGTGCCGTGCTGGGCAACTCATTTTTAGCTTTGTTTTAAATATGTTATAGGCGTAGGGTTGGATTACTGTAGTAATAAGTATAGAAAGCATTATTACCAGTAAAGATACTAGAAACGATAAGATGAGACACTTCCTTCTTCGCGCCACTAAAAAAACCGTGCATTCAATTTGCGCGCTGGTCGGGGGCATGGCGCATGGTATGAAAAGAAAGCTTGATATAATGGTAAATTTATGATGCAAATTGTGACAGTGCTACTGCGACTAAAGAAAGAAAAAAATAGCCAGAGTTTTCCCATAGCGACTGAGGTTATAATTCCACAATAAGTGACCGTCAATCAAGGCCTATTGCGATAGCTGAACAGTGAACAAAATTCAATATTTTCACTATTTGGCTTTGTAAAATACGGCACTTTTCACGACTCCCGAGCGCTTGGCGCAAGGTGGCGGTGTGAAATCTGTGCACGCTAAAAGCACTAGCTGTCTTATCTTATCAATTCTAGTATCTTTGTTACAAGTACGATTTAAAAAAAAAAAAAATAACGAGACTGGTCTCACTGCTTGCCCACCTAATAAACCCACTAAATGAATGAGTGTTTAATGGCTTCCGGAAACACTGACTGTTTGTCATGAAAATTTGCAGACCTCTTACTGCAACCGTTTTCAATTGACATGTGATATTGTTAGCATCGTTGTGTTGCCATGACGACGTTTTTTTTTTGTTGTTTTTTTTTCTAAATATGCTACTTCAAAGAATTCGATGAGGAGTAGCATATGGGTTGATTTTGGAGAAATCACACGATCTTCGTTCATTTTTTTATCATAATTATATAGTTATATGCCGAATGAATTTTGGGGCAGACTTACAGTAGTTCTTTAAAAATCTTCAACAAAACAAAATCAGATTTCTTCAGAACAACTTACAGGGCCGGGGGGGAGAGGGGGGGGGCGAGAGGTCTTCTTGAGTTGGCCGTCTTCGGCGCTGGTCGGATTGTCGCCCCTCAGGCCGTACGTTGGTCAAGCCGGATCGAAAGCTATTAAATGTGGTATGGGGAACCTCTTATGGAATGGCCAGTGTCAAACTGCAATTAATTGGTCTTTACAATTCGGGTCTAAATTCTCCCGGCCTTCTTTCAAATACGATGTTTTAATTTCACACTAAGGTTTTGCAGCCTTGAGGAGTAAGGTGAAACAGTAACTGTTGACTAATGTGTGTGGGTGCCGGGGGGAGAGATGAGACAGACTGGCTAATGTTATCTCCATCTCTGAATGGTGTCCTTCGGCCTTCTAGAATTCTCTGAATCTTGTATTTGAATGCAACCCACAGCGAAATCTGGATTCCGGCCTGTAGCCCCGGTGTCGTCAACGATGTGGAGTCCTAAGACGTCCGGACAGTCAATATTTTGCTAGAGAGGTTTGCACACGATAAAGATTGGTCATATCACTAGTGACACCGGAAAGCTGTGGAGGGTAATGAAAAGATCAGAGGCAAACTAGCATAAACATCCACAAGCCTGACCTAAGGCAAACAGTTACTGTTGTCTGTCCTACCTGTCTGTCCTATCCATCCATCCATCCATCCATTCATCCGTCCATCTATCCATCTATCCATCCGCCCATCCATCCATCCATCCATCCATGCATCCATCCATCCATCCACCCATCCATCCATCCATCCATCCGTCCATCCATCCATCCATCCGTCCACCCATTCATCCATTCATCCATACGTCCATCCATCCATCCATCCATCCATCCATCCATCCATCCATCCATCCGTCCATCCATTCATCCATCCATCCATCCATCCATCCGTCCACCCATTCATTCATCCATCCATCCATCCATCCATCCACCCATCCATCCATCCATCCATCCACCCATCCACCCATCCATCCAGCCATCCATCCATCCATCCATCCACCCATCCATCCATCCACCCATCCATCCATCCATCCACCCATCCATCCATACACCCATCCATCCATCCATCCATCCATCCATCCGTCCATCTGTCCATCTATCCAACCATCCATCCATCAATCCCATCCATCTTTCCATCCATCCGTTCTCCCACATTCTCCTATGCCCCTAGTAATCTAATTTCACTATTCTTCCCTTTAGTTTCTCTACATTCTTCCATTTCTCCCTCCCTCCACCCAACCCCTTGTTCACCTCCACCCCCCCCCCCCTTCCCTTCCCCACCCCACCTATCCACCTGTACAATAACTTTGTCATCCTTCTACTAAGACATCTTTGCTCACTTTTCATTAGCCACGGTTCACTCACGTCGAGCGTGCAGATCAAATGCTAAGAGATAATACAGTGTACTCAGAGCACACATGTCAGTGATTAACTTAGCTGGATTCCGACATGGATCACATCTTCTCTATGGCCACGCAGTCATACAGCAGACGCTACTAGTAATGGAAACCCTAAACCGATGGACATCTGGATTTCAAATCGAAAGCAGCCCGTCTAGAGATTGTGCTCGTAGTACGGTAATGTCTTCTGACAAATACACTATAGTGGAGGGTGCATTTCAATATTGACTCACAATACCATGACTTTGGTAAAGAAAGCTTCAAGTTTTTGTGACTTTATCCGCCCAGCAAATAGATTTAATTCATTTAGTGACTTCCATTTTAAACAAAAATCTGGATTCAAAGGAAACCGAAAGAATAAGACATGCCAGCTTCTTCATGAACTGGGAACGGCAAATGCCGATATCTATAACATAGTTTCATACCAATACTTAAATGCCTAATTCACCGTTTGATTATATGAATGTGAAGGCACAGGGAATAACTCAAGTTTGGTAAACGGTTGAATAAGTCAGCGTTCACTGTTCTAAAGAGTTTTCAATAACTGTACCGTAAATTAGGGGAAATTTCAGAAGTCGGGTGTGTGTGTCCATCAGCTCTCTGATGTCAATAGTAACAAAGGGGGGGGGGGTGTCACGAGTGGAGTGAGTGCAATTAAGGGGATTGCTACAGAGCGGGTGTAGAATAAGAAGAGCTCACGACAGACGGATAGGAAAAGACGTGAAAGGGGAAGAGTAAAAATAACTCATGCAGACAAGTGGGAAAAGCGTGCGTGTATGAGTGGTGTGGAAGTCTGAATGAGGCGAAAGCGCTGGATTACTATCACTGCAAGTTAGAAGGTCCTACGGATCGGACCTGTGAATAGGAGCCCATCGGGCGGACATAAAGGGAAGCAGTCGAGAAGACTAGTGAGAGTCTTTCCAGTTATGACTGGTATGTAGAACGTTGATTGATTATTATGATTGATGTATTATATTATATTCGTCTATTACCATGATGTAAATAAGTATATGTGAGGAATGTGGAAGTCCTTGATATTGGATATAGCAATGTGCGCCACGAGCGATAGATGAAAGTGAGTTCATGGATTTGTAGCGCGAGTGAGTAGTGTGTACTCCGATGGAAGTGTGTTACCGTAAGATGCGTGGTGAGTGAAAGGTGAACTAGTGTGTGTACGCTTCATGGATTGTAAGGAGAGGTGGAGTGAATAGAAATGGTAGGGTATTATACCAATGTAATGTTATTCTTGTAGGTGTCGGGGACGGGCCGCAGAGCCACCTCGATGAGCACAGGGGATAGGCCAGCATAGGGCCGGAGGCCACACATAGGCCAGAAGTGAGGCTGTCAGTGTAGGGCAGTGGAGGCACATAAAGTCGTGGCAGTCAGGCCACGGACAGGGACGTAGATATGAGAGTGAATGAGATACTATATTGTTGCCGTGTTGATAGGCTAGTGAACTGATACTATGTTGTTGCCATGTTGATGGCTATGGAAATAATAATGTGTTATTGCCCTGCTGAGGTGCGAGGGGAATGCTAAGGTGTATGACAATAGGAAGGTGATATTGAGAGACTGCGGTGCCAGTAAATTATTAATGGGCTATTAAGACCCTGAGGGGAGAGGCTGAGGCCGAAGTGCCTTTAGGAGTAACTACCGGATTGTGGATCCGAGGGAGAGTGCGTGTGAGAATAAGGCCGTTGTACGGCAGTGCTTTTCAACAATATAATGTATGTAATTGCGCTATTATATGTATAATTAGGTTTAATAAATGTGTGAGTCTGATGGGTTGTTCTGTTAAGTGTTAAACTTGTTTGTTCGTGATTGTTGTCCTGTCATACTTATTACATCTCCCAGTCTGGGATTTGTGACACTGGGGGCTCGTCCTGTTTACCTGTGGTCATTTTGACATTGTGTATTCGTTATATCTAGTTGTTTTTCTGTTGTGCTAGGAATTCGTGCTGTTGTCTTTGTTCGTGGGACGAATGGAAATTTCATGATGGTATGATTTATGTATGTTTATGAATAATAATATGTATTGATGCATGTATTGCTATGAATAGGTATTAATGTGTATTTAAACTTTCCAGAGTGTGTGCGTGCAGCCTGAGGAGACGAGCAGCCAGAGCTCCGATTAAAGGGAGGAGTTTTACTCAAAATTTCAAAAATTGAAAGTTAAGTGGAAATTTTGTACCCTGGATTGAGGGCTGTCTTTTCATCTGTCTGTTTCCCTGTTTTTGCTGTTTTTGTCGTAATCGATTATACGGGCGGTGGCGCGGGTTTGCTGTGGTGAGCGTAGTTTGTCCTCTTCGGGAGGTGGGCTAAATTTGGAACTTCGTTCATCACAGCGAACAGTTCTATAGGGACCTGTATTTTTGTTTAGATTGTAGCGTTCCATCTTCCTCGTTGTTTTAGGAAGACGTCTCTCTTGTCCCTCTCTTACCTTTCTGTAGATACGTTCTTTTTTTTCAGACTCTGTTCTTGTTCGTACCTTGTAGTGTAATCGGCGTAGTAGGTTGCATTTTTTTTTCCATTATAGTTTTTTTTTGGTAGAAGCTTTGTCCTAGTCTGGTTCGTTGTCCTTGACGTACTTGTGGTCCTTCTACTGTACTTCTTCATTCTTGTCGTTTCTTTTTTCCTTTATAATTAATAGTGCCATACATTTTGTAGATATAGAATTAGTTGTGCTGTAAAGGTAAATTTCTGAATTGTATTCTGAACTGGGTATTGTTATATCTGGTGTGATCTCAGGTCTCTGGTCGTATCGTTAGTGATCATACCGACAGGTTGGTCGTCTTATAATAGATACCATAACCATAAATCTGTGAAATGGCGGAACTCCAACAACTAATGAAGTTGGGTAAGGAACTTGGCCTTGAGGGAGAAGAGCTACGCGGCTGGATTAAAGAACAGCAAGCGGATTTGCGCGATGAGCGTGCTAAGAATAGAGAGAGAGAAAAAGAAGCTCAAGAGCGTCAACAAGAAAAAGAGGAGCAGGAAAGGGAGTTTAAGTTAAAGGAGTTAGAAGATAAGCAGCAGGAGAGACAGGATAAGCAGCAGGAGAGAGAGGCGCGAATAAGAATAGCGGAGTTGGAAATCAAAAAGAGTGCGCCAACAGAAACAGTTGAGCGGCAGGTACCCAATAAAGGTGGCGTTAGGATTAAGCTCCCTACGTTCGACGACCGGAAGGACGACATAGACGCCTTCCTTTACAGGTTCGAGCTGAACGCACAATTGCAATGGGGGGAAAATAAGGAATTATGGGCCACGTACCTGGCATCGCTATTGCAGGGGCGAGCGTTAACCTACTTTAAAGAGCTACAGCGCGAAGACGTGCAAGATTACGATAAGCTGAAGGCTTTGCTGCTCCGCCGATTTGCGCGTACCGAGGAATATTTCCGGGAGCAGTTTAGGCGAGCACGTGCAGATACCAGGGAGGACTTTGCTGCCTTCGTCGCGAGACTAACAGAATATTTCGCGAACTGGGTAGACTTGGCGCATGTGGGCACGGATTTTGCTAAACTGAAAGACTTAATGATCCGTGACCAGCTGTACGCGTCGTGCCACAAAGATCTGGTGGCTTTCCTGAAAGAGAACGAACCCGCGACGGTGCAGGAGGCGTCTAAGTTGGCGGAGGCATACCGTACGGCGCATCCGTCCAAACCGGTCGCCAGGGCGTACGTCCAAGATGCGGGGTACGTCGCCGTTGTCGAGGGGTCGCCGGCAGGACTTAGGGACAGGTCGCGTCAGCGTGGTGCCTATAGCGGGCAAGCCCAGGGGCAGCATAGGGGCTATCACCAATCACCGGCGTATGGATCCGGTAAGTTTGACCGAGCAGGAGGGCTAGGTCGCGGTAATGGCCGGGGGCGAGTTGTGACCTTTGCCGATGACCGACGGCATAGGGACTCTAGTTCCGGTCGCGAGGGGTCACGGGGACCCAGGCCTAGAGCAGCACAGGGAGCGGAGTGTTGGACTTGCGGACGCGTGGGTCACTTTTCGCGCGAGTGTAGGGCCGCGAAGTGTTGGAACTGCGGAAGAGCAGATCACATCAGCGTGAACTGCCCTGCAGGTAGGATAGCGGCGAACGTGGACAGTAGCTCCAGTCCATGTTCCCCAAATAAATTTCATCATGCGGCTGCGTGTGTTACATCGGACAACGGAGGCGGACAGTATTCTAAGTGTCCCAGTTGTGAGAAGTTATTATCTTCCGGTGTTTTACCTTGTGGGAGAAAGATCCCCGTTATAAATTCATGTCATACAGGAGGTGGTCTTAGGGTTTATCCGGGGTTTGTTGGGGACGAACCGGTCTCGGTTTTACGAGATACGGGATCTACCGTTGTGGGAGTGCATAGAGACTGCATTCGGGATTCACAGCTTACAGGTGAGACTGTCCCGTGCATCCAATTTTCGGGGGCCATTGAGAAATTGCCCATGGCAAGAATAATGATAGATACACCTTTCCTTAGCGGGGAAGTCGAAGCAGTCGTTGGTTGTTTTCCAGGCGCCCAGCTCATCATTGGGAATGTATCACGGGTAGTTTCCCCTTCCGATGAGAACGTGCAAGCATGGTCGCAAGCAAAGGGTATTGACTTTTGCGCCGCGGTCGAGACACGTCGACGGGTAGCTGATAAAGATAAGATTAGACCTTTGGCTACGCCAGCGGTCAACCTAGATATCACGCCAGAGCGCTTGGCGAGATTACAAAGGGAGGACCCATCATTAAACCCATGTTTTGGGGAAGCGCGAACCGAGAAAACGAGGAGATATAAGAACGGGTCGTCCTCCTTTATTGTTCAGGCGGGCATTCTGTTCCGTAAGTATGTAACGGTGTCCTCCATTTTAAAGCAGGTCGTTGTGCCAGCGTTGCTGATCGCAACAGTATTGCATTTGGCACATGATGTCCCATTAGCGGGTCATATGGGGATAGCTAGAACCAAAGAAAGGGTTCTTAAAAATTTTTACTGGCCATCGATCCACAGAGATGTGCAGGTCTATTGTAAGACGTGCAGTGCGTGCCAAAAGACGACGCATAAGGGTCGTACACCCCAGGCCCCTCTTCAGAAGATCCCCACGGTCTCGGAACCGTTTAAAAAGGTCTCGATAGACCTTGTTGGCCCCATTCACCCAGCGACCGATAGGGGGAATCGATTTTTCTTAACGGTCATATGTAATGCTACGAGATGGCCAGAGGCGGTTCCTCTGCGGACCATAACGTCTGAGGCAGTCGCGGAAGCGTTGTTTGCAATTTTCGCTAGGGTAGGAATACCAGAGCAAATTCTGTCTGATAGGGGCGCGCAATTTACGTCGCAGATGATGAAGGAATTGTTCCGCTTATTCAGCATACAACCCATCACTACCACCCCTTATCATCCGCAGGCTAATGGCATGTGCGAGAGATTGAACTCGACGTTGAAGTCGATGCTGCGTAAGGTAGCTGCTGATCGCCCTAAAGATTGGGATAGATATATCCCTGCAGTGCTATTCGCGTACAGAGAGGTACGGCAGGAGTCAACGGGATTCTCGCCGTTCGAAATGATGTACGGTCGTAGTCCTAGGGGCCCAACTGATGTTCTTCGGGACATGATGACGTCGCCATCATCGGGAGACGATGAGCAGATTTCGGTGTTTCAGTACCTTGTTGATTTAAGAGAAAGACTATCTTCAGCGCGCACTATAGCGGAAGAAGCTTCGGGTATCGCTTCGAAAAGAGCAAAAGACTATAAAGATAGAGGTTCCAAACTGAGAATTTTTAAGCCAGGAGACAAGGTTCTGTTGTTGTTACCTACGGACCATAATAAGTTATTGATGACATGGAAAGGCCCTTATGTTATTGAGCGAGTTGTTTCAAAGGTAGATTACGCTATCCACATTGATGGAACGAGTAAGGTTTTCCATGTTAATATGCTACAGAGATTTTATGAGAGACCACAGTATCTGTGTGCACAGACTAGACCAGAGGAGACGGTCTTCTCTACTGCTTGTACGGGGGTCGTAGACCAGTTGGACTGTGACGTAAGCGACACCGAGGCGCAGGAAGAGTTACAAATTCAATTGCCGGAGTTAACTCCGACACAAGGTTACAGGGACGTAAAAATTAACCCTGACCTTACGAGTTCAAGGAGTAGGGAACTTGAGACCCTGTTAGCGTCATTTCCGGATGTTGTTACGGATTTGCCGGGTCGCACTACGGTGATCCAGCACCAAATAAAGTTGACGTCGGATAAGCCAGTATTCCTTAGACCGTATCCGTTGCCTTTTTCTTCGAGAGATAGAGTCATAAAGGAAGTTGAGTCAATGTTGAACTTAGATGTGATAGAACCATCAACATCGCCGTATTCATCACCCATCGTCCTCGTGAAAAAAACTTGATGGATCGGTGCGGTTCTGTATTGATTTTCGAAGATTGAACACTATTACGGTAGGCGATAGGGAGCCTATTCCGTTCCAGGAGGAATTAATAGCTTCATTGGCCGGGTCCACGTGGTTTTCCAAGATAGATTTGACGAAAGGGTATTGGGAAATCCCGCTTACTGAGGAGTCTAAACAATACACGGCGTTCCAAACGCCCATTGGATTATTCCAATTTAAGGTCATGCCATTTGGGTTGGTAAACGCGCCAGCGACGTTTGCACGATTAATGAGATTGGTGTTGAAGGACATACCTAATGTCGTGTCATTCTTTGACGATATAGCATGCCATACGTCGACATGGTCTGATCATATTCAGACACTAACAGTAATTTTCAACGATTACGTCATTTTGGGTTAACTGCTAAACCCGCAAAGATGGATTTGGCATGTCCAGAGATAATATTCTTAGGACATATTGTGGGTAGAGGTGTTCAGAGACCTGAAGAAACAAAAATTGACAAGTTAGTAGGGTTGCAAATCCCTAAAACAAAGAAACAAGTCAGAAGCTTAGTGGGAATTTTAAATTATTACAGAAAGTTCATTCCAAATTTTTCCTCCTTATCATCTTCTCTTACTGACCTTACTAAGAAGGGACAACCCGATAAGGTCCAGTGGACGTCTGAATGTCAGACATCATTTGATAATTTGGTGACAGCATTATCATCGTCACCCATTCTGATATTACCCGATTTTCGATCTAATTTTATCCTCAGAACGGATGCGTCGGACTCTGGTGTCGGCGCTTGTCTTCTACAGGAGAAGAACGAATGTCTCCATCCTGTATGTTATGTCAGTAGGAAGTTATTGCAGAGAGAAAGAAAGTATTCTGTGATAGAGCGTGAGTGTCTTGCCATTGTCTGGTCCGTCCACAAACTAGGACGTTATCTCATGGGACGAGAATTTTGTATCCAGACAGACCACAAGCCACTGACATTTTTGTCGAAGAATCGTTCGTCCAGCCCACGCTTGTCTAGATGGGCATTGGCTTTGCAGCCGTATACCTTCGTTATTCAACCAATTCCAGGAACCAGCAATCATATCGCCGACTACCTTAGTCGAGCCTAGGGGAAGATTTCAGGAGCTTATACATCGGAGGACAGGAACATTGACAGGATCTGTGTGAATAAGTCGACTTTAAAATATTGACATTACAAATATGATATGAAGAATGGTTGATAGGTTGAATGGTTTTTGATCCTGTATTAAGTATGGTGGTTAGTTAGCTATTCATGATGTGACACATATATGCATATTTCAGACCATATTGATCCCCATATTTTCCCCTGATTTCGGTATTCTATATACTAGGGGAACTGCTAGGTCATTTTTCTAGTGTAGGTATTGCTCACGCTCACTCGTTGACAGTCATCTTGATGCGATTTGAAATTAATTGCATTAATTTTTTTGGGGTGGGGGATGATGTCACGAGTGGAGTGAGTGCAATTAAGGGGATTGCTACAGAGCGGGTGTAGAATAAGAAGAGCTCACGACAGACGGATAGGAAAAGACGTGAAAGGGGAAGAGTAAAAATAACTCATGCAGACAAGTGGGAAAAGCGTGCGTGTATGAGTGGTGTGGAAGTCTGAATGAGGCGAAAGCGCTGGATTACTATCACTGCAAGTTAGAAGGTCCTACGGATCGGACCTGTGAATAGGAGCCCATCGGGCGGACATAAAGGGAAGCAGTCGAGAAGACTAGTGAGAGTCTTTCCAGTTATGACTGGTATGTAGAACGTTGATTGATTATTATGATTGATGTATTATATTATATTCGTCTATTACCATGATGTAAATAAGTATATGTGAGGAATGTGGAAGTCCTTGATATTGGATATAGCAATGTGCGCCACGAGCGATAGATGAAAGTGAGTTCATGGATTTGTAGCGCGAGTGAGTAGTGTGTACTCCGATGGAAGTGTGTTACCGTAAGATGTGTGGTGAGTGAAAGGTGAACTAGTGTGTGTACGCTTCATGGATTGTAAGGAGAGGTGGAGTGAATAGAAATGGTAGGGTATTATACCAATGTAATGTTATTCTTGTAGGTGTCGGGGACGGGCCGCAGAGCCACCTCGATGAGCACAGGGGATAGGCCAGCATAGGGCCGGAGGCCACACATAGGCCAGAAGTGAGGCTGTCAGTGTAGGGCAGTGGAGGCACATAAAGTCGTGGCAGTCAGGCCACGGACAGGGACGTAGATATGAGAGTGAATGAGATACTATATTGTTGCCGTGTTGATAGGCTAGTGAACTGATACTATGTTGTTGCCATGTTGATGGCTATGGAAATAATAATGTGTTATTGCCCTGCTGAGGTGCGAGGGGAATGCTAAGGTGTATGACAATAGGAAGGTGATATTGAGAGACTGCGGTGCCAGTAAATTATTAATGGGCTATTAAGACCCTGAGGGGAGAGGCTGAGGCCGAAGTGCCTTTAGGAGTAACTACCGGATTGTGGATCCGAGGGAGAGTGCGTGTGAGAATAAGGCCGTTGTACGGCAGTGCTTTTCAATAATATAATGTATGTAATTGCGCTATTATATGTATAATTAGGTTTAATGAATGTGTGAGTCTGATGGGTTGTTCTGTTAAGTGTTAAACTTGTTTGTTCGTGATTGTTGTCCTGTCATACTTATTACATCTCCCAGTCTGGGATTTGTGACAGGGGGTGGAGTCCATAAAGCACGCAAGCTTGGATGGACCATAACCAGCGGATCTACATAGGAATGACGCCATTTCTATGTGCAAAGTTGACGTTAATCTTACCCCTCAGATTTCGGTAGGGTTGCTGGCATTGATATTCATTCATATTTCAGTGACTATAGAGCATTGACCAATCCTTAGGGAAGTCTTTTTTTATTCTTATTTTACAATTTTTTTTATAACTTTTAACACTTGTTGGTCTTGAGAGAGCTATGTCCAATTATTCAAATCTGCCTAGGGGGTGTATCTGGCTCAGAGATCACTAGATCGCCTCAAGGCACACTTCAGTTTGGAAACTGCCCCCCCCCCCCAGCCATCTCAGTTTTGCTCTTCCCACCTTCTCTGTGGTCACTAAGAATGTCTGGCTGCAAAACATCTGGATCTGATTTCATGCTTGGAGATTTGCTTCACAGTGGATCTCATATAAACAAGCAAGGCGTTATTTACAAGGCATACCTTGAAACTAACTCTAGCGTTATTTTCAAGGCATACCTTAACAGCTTCTGATTGGTCAATGAAACATGCCTTGAAAATAACGCTGGCGTTAGTTCCAAGGCATACCTTGAGTCCAATAAACAATACATAGCTACCCCGGCGGCTTTCCCTGATATGTCAATCTGACTACTACCCAGACGAACATCGGCCTACGGCCTCGATGATACAAACTGACTAGACCCTGACGTCGTTACATATCAGTCTGACAATGCACAGTCTAAGGCTCCACGTTTAGAAATACTGAAACAGCTTCTGATTAGTCAATGAAACATGCCTTGAAAATAACGCTGGCGTTAGTTCCAAGGAATGCCTTGAAAATAACCACTTCGTATAAACAAACAGTGCGCGTAGGTGCACCTTTCCATCAGCTGTATAGACCATCTGACACTTTTGCACTTAGCCTTCACGGGCTAACTGCTCCATATTTGAAACATTATTGTCATCTAGTGTCCAATACTCTGCTTTTAGCACATTTCCTGATTTATCTTATCTTATTATATAAAAAAATAGTGGTGGGAGTATTTCATTGTGGTGCAATTTCGCCCCTTTCTTTGCTTGACGATACAGCCTAAATGACAGTTTCAACAATTATAAAGTTAATTTTCCTAAGTGTCAACGAATCCAGCCCAATCGCTTTTGTATCGATCCGTTATGTTGATCCAAGTTTCAGGTATTTTGAAATAAAAGTTGTAAAAATGTAAAATACAATGATCTTTGTTTTGGCTCCCTATAGTAAGCTCACCGCACCGGGAACGATGTATCAATACGCGTTCAATTCGGTGCGCGCAGTTTCTCTACCAAGAAAGAGTGCATAGTGCTCCGGTGCGTACGAAATCTGTAGTAAATCTGAAGAATATGGGAAGCTTTCTAGACCAAAAAGAGAGAACGGTTTATCCCGAATAATGCCGGGAACTTCATCTAGTTATAATTAAAAAATAGTGGAGGAAGTAATTCATTGTGGTGCAATTTTGGCCCTTTTTTTGCTCGACGCTACAGCCTAAACGACAGTTTCAAAAATTATAAACTTAATTTTCTTAAGTGTCAACTAATCCATCCAAATCGCTTTTGTATCGACCGATTGTGTTGATTCAAGTTTCGGGTATTTTTAATTTAAAAGTTATGAAAATGTAAAATACAATGACTTTTGTTTTGGTTCCCTGTAGTAAGCCCACCGCACCGGAAAGTATATTAATACGCGTTCAATTCCGTGCACGCAACTTCCCTACCAGAAATGAGTGCATAGTGCTCTGGCGCGCATGGAATCGGTAGAAAGACTGCAGAATACGGGAAGCTTTCTAGACCAAAAAGAGAGCGAGACGGAATGGTGGGTTCACAGGTTCATCCCGGATTTATGCCGGGCACCTCATTCTAGTTAGAAGGAAAAAAAAAAATCTCAATGAATTTTCATACCGCTGTACTTTATTAATTATTTGACTAGACCCTATTCGACATCAATTTCGTATGCTCCAGAAATTTTGGATAATCCGAATCCTTCTATGCCTGAGCATAAAAAGGTAAAAGAAATTAAACTGCCTAGATAATATTCGAGTATTGTTGTTTGAGAGGTTTCACGTCTTTTGAAAATAACGGCACAAATCCTTCTTTTGACTTATTGCTAGTTGCCGTGACAATTGTTATTAATTGTAGAGAGACAATTACAAATATTAATGTAGTTCTAAACTGTCTAGATAATATTCGAGTACTGTTGTTTGAGAGGTTTCACGTCTTTCGAAAATAACTGAACAGATCATTCTTTTGTCTTATTGCTAGTTGCCGTGACAATAGTTATTAATTGTAGAGAGACAATTACAAATGTAGTTAGCATTTGCCTGATAAGCGATTTCCCAGTGTCTGTAAACGTCATGTTCTACAGACCAGGCTTGGTGTGGAAACCATACCGTGACCCAATGAACCCGTTAGTTTACTGATTTACCGTAAAACTAACAAAAGCCACCCCGTTTACTGTTGGTCTTGTCAATGTGTGTTTGTAGACATGATTGGTGCAATGCTGCTTTGAGCTGATACACTACCGCTTTCTCTCTCTCTCTCTCTCTCTCTCTCTCTCCCTCTCTCTCTCTCTCTCTCTCTCTCTCTCTCTCTCTCTCTCTCTCTCTCTCTCTCACATACACTTTATGGTTGTTGTTGTTGTTGTTTTTAATTTCGCAAAGAAAAACACAATAGATCAAGTTATGACTATCAATGAGCTCCCCCGTTCCTTAACTTGGTCAAGGATTTTTATTTCATCTTCGGAATGGAAAATTCAAAATGTTCACGCCAAGGTCACGGTCACCGAAAAGGACATTGGTACAAGCTCCAGTAAATTATCAATATTCATTGATCGAGGCATGACCAGCTCATTTTCATGATAATTTCCTATCCTGCGGAAATTAACCTTGCCTGGACTGGACTCAGTATAAATTATCATTCTGAAATTTGTGAATTCAAATTAAATGCTTGATCATTTTTTTTTTTTTTTTAGTTTCTGAAGATCCATCTCCACTGAACAAAAAGATGCCTTGTGAATTTCGTGTGAATGAAAATACCAAAAGATAAACTGAACATCAACTTCTCTTTTTCTGGGACGGCATCAAAATGAAATGAATGTAGTTTTATAACTATTTTGTTACTACGATTTACATGACTGTAGTTCCTATGCCGAATGTCACTTTGATCTATGTACCTTAGTATTTTGTTATGCTTGTGCATTACTACGGCAAATATACAGAATAACAATGTGTGTAGTACTGAATTAGATAGTTTTACTTCGGAACTTTCCGTAAGTTCGGAAATTTAGCGAGAAAGTCCTACTGCCACTGATTTTGTCACTGTGCTCCGTTGATCGTAAATCTCTTTGGCTATCTATCTTGTGGTTTAATGAACGTACAGTTTTTTTTTTTTTTTTCATTTTTAAAGGATTTTATTCATCTTGCTACTCTTTATACAGTTATTGGCTTACTTTTCGAAAGCTTTGCAGCCTATAAATGAAAGGAAACAGATCTTTAGGTAAATTTGCCGTAGACTCGCGTAAGCCTCTGGAGGTGCAGCAGGGAGGCAAGAATTGTTATCTTTTGGGTCAGGTCTAACTCTATGTCTAGTCCCAAGATCCGCCAATGTATCTAAACTGAAAGAAAGACTCACTTTTTGTGCTGGCATCTGCTTTAAAACACGTACTGTGGTTACTTTCTCTGGGCCGGCCTGGAAATTTGGGTGTAGAAAGGCTAGGAGGGAGACTGCGTGTATATAATTTTTGTATCCATTCTGGCATCCTACAGGTCTCTCATGCACATGTGCGTGCCATGCTGAATAATTCTGAATGAAAGAGGTGCAGAGACACTTGGCCTGCCCGTGACGCCCTGACTTGGTCTGCATGCTGAGTGCCAAATTTCTACTGACATATCGCAGTGTCAGTGAACCGAAAATGGCTGCTCATCTAATGTTCTGGTTCTGAACCTACCTGGTTCTCTGATTCTCAGTTCTCCAACTGACCCACAGACTAATAAATTAACCAGACTTGATGATCCCATTGTGTGACGTCACGAAACAGCGAAAGGTCATGAACCATCCGCCATATTAGGTTTAAGGTAGCGACCGACGCTTCAGCATAGCTACAATTTTGAATGATACCATATTGACGCGCCTACTGAATGCGGAAGTTTGGTTCCGCACCGAGAAATTAATACATGTACAACCAATCTTGACAAATGAAAAGAAATTTCTACTGCAAATAGAACTAGAATCGGAATTTCCCGAGCGGCGGCCATGTTGGTTATGCAGTCGTCGCTCGGCAAATTCCGTAAAAAACGACACAGCCCGAAGCTCGTGTTTCCAGTCTGGTTAATTTATTAGTCTGTGAGCTGACCAGCTTCAAGGTGGAGAGCCACCTATTGTTTCTTGAAAACAGCAACAAGCGGAAATGAAAGAACGCCAGTGACATGAGACAAAATATCACAAACGATCAAATGGAAAAAGAAAGATATTATTCTCTGAACATATTCTTCCACCTTTCACACCTTTCACCTAGGCGTTCGTCATCCCCTGCAGGACGTAGGCCTAGATCTAGGCCTTCGATAATGATTTTCATTCATTTCTGTTGGATGTTTGTCTCCTCTCTGTATTATGTCGTCTTGCCATCTTCTACCTGGGCGTCCTCTTGTTCTTCTTCCAGTCCTTCGTTGTCATTATTTTGAGTGCAGCGTTTTGTCTTCCCCCCCCCCCACCCCCCCACCCCGCCCGCCCCACCCCTCGGAAATATGCAAACAAACATCATTAATTAATGGACATAGTAAAATTAATGCTTTCAATTCATGCTACATCAAACGTGGAAGTGGGCTGGACTTGTGGGAAGGATGAATGACAATAGGTGGACAAAACGCTGCACTGAAAGATATTCTAGTTAAATAAAATCAAATAGGTTTGCGGGCAGTCAGTTGATTTTGGAATGTGTAGAAGTTAAAAAAAAATGGATGGGGAGAGGTTGGGAGGAAATGAAGAATATTTCTTGCAAGTTTTGTTTCATTTAGGCAAGAAGTCAGAGGCTACTTTCTTTTCCTTCATCCTCTCCGCCCTCACGCCCCCCCCCCCCTTCCTCCCACCCCCTTTAAAAGAATAACTTTATAATCCAAAGCACGTAATGCTTTTCATAGGTTTTATGGTTCATTTTCTGCATGACTGCATGCAGTCGGACGTGATGTCAGTTTTTGCGTGGTGGTGGTAGTAGCCCTGGTGATGGTGGTGGCAGTGGTGATAGCGGTAGTGGTGGTGGGGGGTAGTGCTGCTGGTGGTGGTGGTGGAGGATGTGAGGATGGTCGTCGGGATAGTGATGATGGCGGTGGTGATGGTTGTGGTAGTAGTAGTAGTAGTGGTGATGGTGGTGGTGATGGTGCTGGTGGTAGTAATTAGTAGAAGTGGTGATGGTAGTGGTGGTGGTAGTGATGGCGCTGATGGTAGTAGTAGTGATGGTAGCGATCGTGGTGCTTCTGCTGCTGCTGCTGTTTTGTCTCAGACTTCTCCACTGCGTGTATTGGACAAGGCGTTGGTGGTGGTAGTGATGGTGCAAACTTCTGAACTACTTGTATTGGATAAGGCGTTGCTGTCGAAGGTTAAAAACTGGAGATTAATTAAATCTGCTTCTTTTGTGTTTGAGCTGTGATAAATTTTGCTGCTAAATTTGGACATCTCTCTGGACTGTGGCAGTGTCGACTACCAGTTCCATAGCTAGGAGGCAAGGCTTGATCTGGCGTGGGGGGGGGGGGGGTTTAAGGCAAAACAACGCCATCCGCCCGTTGTCTTGGCATTGGACATGAGGATAAACAGAAGAATCAGAAAAGGTAAAAAAGGGGGAGGGGAGATTGTGGCTTTTGAATCTGGTGACATGAAGAAAATATTTTGGAAGATGGTGGCTTTTCTGTTGAAAGTCTTAAAATGCTGGCACTGGGAGGAACAACTGGTTGTACAACTATTTGTGGGTTTTTGTTATTGTTGTGCTACTTGTGTGTTGTTGGTTTGTTCCCTCAGCGTAATATGAGAGAGAGAGAGAGAGGGGGGGGGTGAAAGAGAAACTATAACCCTAGATGGCCCTATCAAAACCAAACTGGATTGACGACTAAGATAAGACTATAAAAATGAGAAAGACCACACAGACAGACGGGTAACCAGACAGACAGACAGACAAAAAGACACATGCACACTCTTAATAAAGGGACAACTATAGTTATAGAACTCTGACGGAAAAAAAAAAAAAGAATTGAAATGTGGCAAACTAAAAAAAAAGTTGTGACGGAGACATATGTGAGTGTGCATGAGAAAACCCGGCATAAGTCGGCAACATGACATTTTGAGTTCTGTACATATAATAAAAGACGAGACATTTCTGATACATTGAAGTCAGTGACCCCCCCTAAAACAAGATTTTGAGAAAACGGCATTCAATTCTATAACTGGCAATAGCTAATTGGCCGAGTAATATTGGAGTGATTGTTGTTAGGAGACCGTAGTCTAATAACTAAGCAGTAATAGAGATCATAGTGAGTAGTGTTCGCTGCTCATCTACAGTTTACCCTGTAACATGCCACGGTCCCCTAGCAACAGCCAAGTCGGAAGTTTTTGGATCTTGTTAGGAGACCGTGGTTTAATTATAAAGCCGTTATAGAGATCATAGTGAGTAGTGTTCACTGCTCATCTACAGTTTACCCTGTAACATGCCACGGTCCCCTAAACAACAGCCAAGTTGGAAGTTTGTGTCGGACCCATATTTTCATTTCAAAGCCGTTTTTCTCAAAATCAGCTCTGCCGACTTATGCCGGGTTTTCCCACGCACACTCACAAATGATACCAAGAAGATGGTTCTGTCATGTTCCGTCCGTCGACTTACGCGCGTATCACTGATGTCAATAATGCAACAATTCGCACCATACCCCTTCATTATTGAAGGAAAAAGACTCGTACCACAGAGCTCTGTGAGTAGTATTCCACGTATTTATACGAGCGCAATTTGTGGATATAATACTTATTAGAAGGAAAGATGCGTCTCGATATTCTGTGTCTCGGGGTTGTAAGCTACAAAGCCCAGAGTTAGAAATAAACGAAGATAGAAACTCGTACAGAATTGGAAGTAGAAGCGGGGAAATGAGCTTTGTTCACTGATACCTTAGTAAAAAAAAACTGGTATAATTCAAATAACTTCTTTGAAAAGGGCTAAAGCAGACAGAGACAGAGAAGGATTTTTAAAAATGCGGGAGTGCGGGTGGGGAAGAGAAGACGGAAGATACAGAGAAGAATAAACAGTACCAAGGTCATCTATTTCCAGTTGTGTCATCATTCTGAGGTGGCTGGTGACGCCCCTGGTTCCAGGTCGACTATGTCGTCATTGCTATTTCCTGGGCAACGCCCCCTGGTGGAAGAACTGTACACAGGCAGCTGGTGTCGCTTTGTAGCTTTTTTGTATTATTATTAATTTCTTCTGTTGTTGTTGAATTTGCGCCTTGAATTTGCCCAGTGTTTTGGTTTCTTTGAGACCAAGTCGTAAAGTACCAGATATTGATTATTGCTGATGTTTTTGTGTATGCCTTAAAAAGAATGAGTGAGGGAGGGAGTGGTCAGCGGACAAACTAGGAGAAAGACATTCTTCTTTTTTCATTATTTTATACCAGGCAATATTTTCATTATAATATTATTCAAAAGCTGAAAGGACAAGAAGCATGTTATGCTTGTCAATCTGCATTGTGGTGGCACTAAGATCGTGATACTGTCGCAGATGTGGGGTTCATTCTGTTTCCTTTCTTGGTCTTTCTGTCGATGTTAAAGGTTGCTGCGGCTGTAGGCAATGCTGTTGATGATGGTGGTGGTATGGTGGCGGTGATGGTGTTTGTAGTAGCGGTGGTAGTGCTGGTGGTGTGATATTCGAAACAATTAAAATTTCCTGACGTTTACAGAAAAGCTAGAAAAACCGAAATCTTGGATTTTATTACTAGACTTTTTTTCTATTTTAATATTCATTGTTATGCCCTTACATTATAGTCTTTATGTATCCCCATGAAGATTTTTTTTTTTTAAATCTCAAATTCAGACTGCCTTAAGTCGTTATAACCGTCTCGGATTTGGCTTACATCCACTGAGTTTTGAGAAACATATCACAAAAAGCGGTGTTTACCGTAATGTGGTCTTTGAGCAGCTGCTACGGTGACGTTAATCTGTTGTTATTTGCATTTTAATTCCTTATTTTTAGATGTGACAACTTATAAACAAAACAAAAAAAAAGCTGTTTTAGTGTCAAACAGCAACTGTAAAACCATGAATGGAAATGAATGACAAATCGATTGTGCAAAAAATAAACTGACTGGGGAAGCACGTCAAGGGTGAACAATAATTTGCGGCGGGTTTGAAGCCCCACTTCACTCGCGACTTCCGAAAACTTCTACTGAATAATATTTGGTATGTTGTTTTTGTATGCAAATTTAAACTTGATACACTTTCTTTCATGGAGTAGTATGTCAGTGACCGTATAGTTATTTGAAATACTGTATGCAAGCATGTAAAAAAATCTCTTTGATGTATAACGCTAAATTACCGCTCTTGTCTACAGCATCCGCTCCGCCAATACTGCGGAAAGTAACGTGTGGAAAACTCTCTTGGCCTCTATAGCGGTGAGCGGAGGAGCGGAAAGGATGCTGCGGACAAGTATACAGATGCAAAGAGGGTTTTTACGTCATTGTCCGTAACAATAGCGGAGCGGATGCTGTGGACAAGAGCTGTTACCTGTTTGAAACGAAATGAGCGGATTAAACCACTTGCATTCATTATCAGGGAATCTTGCACCCCCTCCCCCTTCCCACCCCGCTACCATCCAATAAATGCCAGGTGTTATTGCTTTGCTTTGTATACTGTCCACTTTCAACTCAAGTACGTGGTTCTTAATATGTGGGAGTACAAACTCTTGCCGGTTGGTCTTAGGGGACCGGAGTCTGATTGCAAAGTTGAAGAGAGAAAATACTGAATTATGTTTACTGGACAGCTTTAGTTTACTGTGTAAATTACCACGGTCACCCAACAGCCTGACGATTACCATTTTGTGAATGTTACTGATAGATCGTGGGCCATCTGCCCAGAATGGGATGGGCTTTCTTGGACATTAATTTTAATCGGTAGGCCTTTTATGCCTACATCCATCAGAGACCTGATTTCGCAATGCAGATCAGACATCCTTCCCAAGGGAAACTTAATACCCATGCAGATATAGCTCTTAGGATTAAATTACCATCCTGCCTCCCTCTATCTCTCTTGATGGGTGTTCCAAATTCATATTAATTAGAAAACTCATTCTGCCAAGCCACGTGACTTCTTCTGTATCATATGTCTGGACACAGGTGTTCTGTGTATCCGTTTGCAAAGTTCACTGGTATGAAAATTAATAACGAACAGGATGAGCTGGAATATTTAACATGATTAACAAATTCAAGTGTTTCAACCCGCTATCAGTTTCATTATGTCACTGACACCCAAGTGTTCATTGTTTGGAAATAGATCCCCAATGTCAGAGGACCTTGCACTAACGTTATTGCATATCACACAAATTGAACTTTCAAGCACGCCATTCTACAAGGCTATGGAAAATCAGCGTATACGCCCCAAACAGAATTTTACAGTTTACATTCCACCTTGCGTCCAATTCCGTTCTTTGTTTATTATCCATTTCATGATGACTGAAAGAAATTTTTCGTGGTTCAAAATGATAATTAAAATAGAAAGATAGATAATATTTTATAAAAGATGCCTAAAACTGGAATTGACAACCAAGGATTGTATACCTTTCCCATAAAACTGCAGCACTTCTTGAAAGTCCTTGTTCTTGGACAATCGTAAAAGACTAAAAAAAAAATACAATTTTGCCGCTCTTACGCATTACGTTTCGCGCTTCTTTCTCCTTTGTGCAGCTACTTTTAGTGATTATCAAAGAAAGTTTTTATTCACAGAAAGTTATATCCTAAATAGAAAGCTTAAACATAATTATTTCATTCTTGAAAATGATTTCAAAAGTGAGATTGTCCCAGATTGGAGGACACCGGCTTTTGTCATAACACGACAGATCTTGTTACAGTATCTCTGACCTTCATGAGCTCCGATATTGTGAATGGGCAAATTCGGAAACACCTTCAGTAATAATAATACATTGTATTTATAGAGACTGGGGGGTTGTCCTTGTTTTTGTCGCTGTTGTCGTTGTCGTTGTCGTTGTCGCTGTGGTCGTTGTCGTTGTCGTTATTGTTGTTGTTGTTGTTATTTATTTGTTCCTTCATAACCTGTTTGTTGTTGGTTGTTTTGTCACAACTCCACCTCTACCCAAGGGGGAGATCTGTTCAGGAACTAGGTTGAGACTTCCATAGTGAACATACCCCGTTCCTGTGTCGAGGAATGAATGACGTAAATATTTATATCACGGCCTCTCTGAAAAGAATTCCTTTTCTATTTTTGGTTCATCACACTATCCAACTTTTCTGTTGGTATATCATGATACAGGGAGGCTTTTTGACATATCTTCAAGTCTGTGTACATAAATATATAGCTGAGACCGGTAATCATGCCTTACTTTTGTCATAAACTACCTCTAAAAGAAAGGACAGTTTCCCAGAAAGTCTTTCTTTGATTGATATTTCGGTAATTTACGCGTTCTCTGCGAGTTGGAGCCCTTTGGCAGCAGGAGATATGACAGGATTGTGTAAACAGGGAGATTTTTGGTGGATGTTCAATTGGGGGGAGAGGGGATCTTTAAGACATAAGTGTACCTGACCTGTTTAGTGCGTTTTGATTGATTAAGTGAGAACTGAAGGGTCACCAGGGTTTTGTTCACACAGTTCCAAAGCTGAGATATCAACCAAAATCCTGTTCTTCGTGTAGCCTTATATTCTGAAAACTTCAACTCTTTCAAGGCCCCTCACTCTAATACTAACAGTATTGGGTTATTGTGCTTTATTCGCGGATCTGTACGCAAACCGATACCGTTTGTTTTGGGGTCGGACTTAGAAATAATATAGCACTGACTTGCAATTATCTGGTGCAGGCGCGTTGTTGTATTTGTTGTTACTGTTATTGTCACCTCTGTTGTTGCTGCAGCTGCACTACGACGGTTGAGGTTTAGGCTGGTCATGAAGGTGTGAACGGTACTGATATCACCGTCGACGTTGCCAACTTCTCTTGAATTTCACTTCCAATTGCTTCCAGCGTTTTTCGGTAACTTGTTCTCTTTCGCGTATCTGGTGTATGACTGGTTGGCGTGTGACACTGACGGAGATCCCTCTTCTGTTCTAGGCTTTTGTTTGATCTAACTGCAGACTTTCCTATAATTGTTTGATCTAACTGCAGACTTTCCTATAATTGTTTGATCTAACTGCAGACTTTCCTATAATTGTTTGATCTAACTGCAGACTTTCCTATAATTGTTTGATCTAACTGCAGACTTTCCTATAATTGTTTGATCTAACTGCAGACTTTCCTATAATTGTTCTTGGCCATTAACAATAGATCAACGATCATCCTATCCTTGTACCGCCCTAATGTCTCGGGTTCAAATTCAAACCAGGAAATGAAGAGTTGATCCGCTAAGAAGAATGTGGAGAGAAGTAATGGGGAGTGGTGACTGAGAGGGGTCAAAATCTACGTATTCGCGACTGCATTTAACACACCGTTCACTTCGACTCCCTTGTATCTCTTCTCCCGTAAGAACAATGACACCCATTAGGCAGCTTACCCCAAATACCCGCTTCCTGTCTCCTGGGCAAAATAATTACTATTTTAATTGCCAGTGATGGATCTTTGATCTTTAGAAAGTTAAATCCCTGGCATTTTGAAAAATGTCTCTAGTAACGCTGGATAAATGCTAACGGAGTTATACTGAGATATATAGGTCAAAAGTAGATCATTTTAAATCATTTATTACCCTCTAATCTACCTGTGAATGGTGTTGGATAATTTTATACTATGAGTGAAAGTACTAGTCCTTTGAAGTTTTACTTATGTGATTTAAAGACACGTTACGTTTGACATGTTTAAGGAACATTATTGGTGACATCGAGACGTGTACATTACAGTTGGTGAGGCTGTGCTACGCCTACCCGACAGATACGAAAGTAACCAATAGAGAGATGTTACGGATAGTGAGTAATTGTGTGACAATGTTAGATCACATTAGCGCGACGCTGGGAAAAGGTGCGATAGAAATCAAACAACCTTGGCGAGAAGTGAATAGAGAAAGAACCAGAAACTGTAGCCGAAGGGCAAAGTATTTCCACCCCCAAGTGAAATACCCACGTCTTCTCCCATAGATGAAGACAATTCTCATGGGGTTTGATGGGTAACAGAGCCCATCTTACTGCCTTCGGGATTAGTTTAGTGGAAACGAAATTGTGAACTATCGGTGTGCACAATTTGAGACGGGCCGGATGCGACAGCTTTGTCAGAATCATCTCTGGGGCAATACTCTGTTGTTGAGTGAACATTCGCAGTTTTTATTTTTGTTACCAGCTCCCCCCACCCCCATCCCAAGAGGGAGGGGGGGGGGGCGGGCAACACCTTAAAATGTAGCCCTTCGTATTTCTGCGAGTTCATGACAGGACCCGCGGATTTATCACCTCTTTCATTCACAAAAACACTTACGACATACAACAGGAACTGATAAGCTCAAAGTTGACAAATACGGGAAAATACCACATTCAACATTCCTGTTAAAATTCAGGGTCGTTTTTATTTTTGTGTGTGCAGCATTTTATCCAGTGAAATGCGCTCTACCTTTCTGACTTTATAAACCCATTTATTTTCTTTTGAGTCACCACAGAACAGGAATTGAAGAAAGTAAAAAGCGAAGGTGCAACATAAAAGTTGTGTAAACTGAAAAATGTTCTTTTTGTCTTGTACAAGATTTTTTCATATTACGACAACATTGCTCGTGTTTGGTAACGCAGTCATTATTCTTTACTAACGCCCGAATAGCGCTGTACCGGGTTAATACACTTCGGACAAGATCCTCTAATAATACACGAGACACCCCGGGTGGGGGTGGAGACACAGCCGGGGATCCCCAAGGCCAGCCGTTTCTATAGTTTTCGTCCTTCATTCCTTCGAACAAACCAGGCGCAGTTAATGGACCTGTTGAATGAACGGGTAGAATTGGGTCACCATTTGTATCAACAGTTTTCGTGTGTGTCCACATTCAATGGGTGCATTTGAATAGAGGCAAGAATGATGTATCCGTGGTTTGTATAATCGGAGACGGTTAAGGCAGCAGTGCGAAAGCAAACTACCAAGAGATAAGCTCTTCTTATGTGTTGTTTCCGTGAACCCTCTGTGTAAAGTCAGTTGAAAATAATGTTGGGAGTTCCACTACACACAGTATTCCCATGGCATGTAGTAGTAAGGCCTCCACAGCGTCGTCTGTGACTGTAGAGACCGATGTGAGATATGAACACCAGAATAACTGATATGCACAGACACCTTTATCCGATGTGTGGTAATTTAATAACAATTTCAATGAATCTCGTTTACCAGAGTCTAACTCAGAACCGTCCATTCATCCATTTATTAGTTTCCCCCTTTGCACCATCGGATTGACACCATTGTTTAAATGTTTTGAAATTTTCGGAAAAATGCATTTGTTGGTGTCTTTTCTTTCAGTGTATTTTTTTATTATTTTGAATACACTAACGTGTTTTTCTGTCCATGCAATTTGCAAATTTTTTAATCTCAGGTATTATGTCGCGTCGCTGTCGAAAAGATACAAGATGAGGAGTGGTAAGGGGTGCAGAAATCTTCCGGAGGGAGGGGGAGAGGGGGACTCTCCTGACTTTAAGTCGACAGCAGCACAATCGTAATTTACCGCGACAGTGAATGGCTAGTTGCTTGAATCCATAACAACATGCGCATATTAAAGTACGCCCGTACTGAGGTAAATATGCATGGATCTGATCCATGGAGGTGAATGAAGTCTTAAAAAGGTCTTTGAATTTCATAATCGTCAAAGTTTCAGGGCGATGCAAAGATTTTTCTGACCGCTTTCTTTTGTAGAAGTTTTTCAAACGCCCACACGTCTCAACTTGACGCACATTCTAAACGTCTGTGTCCCTGTCTCTCGTTTGTTTTGTTTGTTTGTTTTTTCTTATCTCCCTTTTAGGGATATTCTATTTTTTGCTTATTATTATTGGTTGGTTGGTTTGTGTAGTGCGCTTTTATGGTCCACTCGTGACGTAGGCTTCATCTAAAGTTACGCTTGTATCTCAACCAGCCGTGCATATCGCGGCAGTCAGCCTTCCAGAAAGCTGCTTCTCTGCAGGTTTGAACCAACTGACGAAGACAGTTAAGGCTAACATCTATTTTTGTGTGTCAGCCCGAAGTAAAAAGGTCCGTGATAGATGTCATCTTGTGATGTCATCCGAGCCTAGGTTCAGTGGCACGCAACCGTCAGGTGACGAGTGAGAATGTCATTTTTTCTTCTCAATTTTTTCATTATTTTTTGGTGTCGTTGTTGTTGTTTTTAATTTTTTTTTTAAATCTAAGTATTTTAATTTGAAACTTTGCAATCTGGAGATGGCGAATTGTTAAGTTAGAATGGAAGTTGTGAAGAAACGGCCAAGGCTGCCTGGGTAAAAGAATGTAAACAACAGTAACAACCGGTATTTGGTGATCTCTTCTGCGTAATATTAGAGCGAGTGTGTCACACAGTTTACGGTAAAAGCACCATTTTTTCTCGGCCTAATTTCAAATCTGCATGTTTTTGTTTGTTTGATTGTGTGTTTTTATTGTAGTGGGCAGATTGTGATCTGGCAGAACATTCAGGGCTACAAAATGCACCTGGGCGCTTTGGCGTTATCTTGTGCCGCTCTGACATATACAGGTCTATAAAGTAATGCAATGCCACATTTCTAGAAGGCTGCCTTTCGAATTGGCAGATTTATCGCTTCTCGACCTATTCACTTTTTAATCCATTCACAAACCAGTTCACAAAAGCCAACACATGATGGGCTCATAAAAACTATTCACGCAGGCCTTACATAAAGGCTGTAATTCTAACTTATGTTGCACATGAAATACAGATGTCGTGCACTTTCCAAAAACCTTCCAGGCGGATCGAGATTTCCCGCCTTTATTCGGGAATTCTGTTGGACGTCACAAGGCAGCTTGCGTGACAGGTCTACAGAGTCGCGTGGCAGGGCAATGCCCTCACGTACACAGACGGGTCGAGCTTGACTTCACCAGGCACTGAAGCGTCTTGGGCGTCGATTGCACCCTCTATCTACTGTTATCTCTCCGTTTGTAAAAGATTAATTCGGGTTTTAAGTAAGCGATGCATGTTTGTCTCATAGAGTTGAGGTCTGATTCTTTGAAATT
>OZ007571.1:9148943-9191443 GCA_963931925.1 Onchidella celtica | reverse complement strand
TGGGGGAGGGGGGCAGAAGGAAGTATGGGTACACAACATACGTATGCTTTTCGAAGTCAAAATATGGCAAAAAGAAAAAAGGTTGTATGTAGCAAAGCCTCGCTTCAGAAATAATACAGAAACGATACAAAGCAAGGCAAAGGAAAAAGAAAGACGTATCAAGCTTTCGGTACACTAACTTTCTGTAGGAAAAAAAATGTAACAAGACAGAAAGTTAAAGAAACAAAAAAAATCAAACAAATAAAAAAAAAAAGTTAAAAACGTTTAGCTCAGATTAAAAAATGAACAGACAGAAATCAGGAATATTTTTTGTACGCTCTTCGATGAATGCAATGTTTCGTTTTATTTAATTTAACGCCCACTTAAACAGAATTGACCCCCAGAAGGAACCCGTATGCTCACTGTGCCCTCACCCCTACGAAACTGTATCGCACCTTCTTTTTGACTGCCCATCACTTCGTGATTTACGAACTACACTGCTACCAACCAACCCAGACTTTGAAAACACTCTATACTGTGGAACCAACCAACTCAACCAAACCTACAAATTTTATGTCATGGCAGCAAGTCAAAGGGCACAAGCCCAGAAGTCTGCTGGATCGGAAAAGTGAAGTAAAGTAAGTGTTATTTAATATTTTTCTCTCTTCCAGATCAAATTGCTGGGTTATAATATACAAATTCATATTTCTAATGAAACAGTCAAATAGTCCATGTAAAATGTGGCTTAAAGGCAGCGAACCTCCTACAATAAAGACTTGAACACAAGCGAACGAGGAACCCCAGGTCTAAATCCGGCCCGGGGGGAGGTGGGTCACAAATAAACAAAATGGAGCATACTTACTTTCAAGACGGCCCCTTAATGTAACATCTCTGACGAGGGGCGCGGGGGTGGAGAGTTTCAGATTGCGTGTGTTTATAGAAAATGTCGATCCACCCTGGTAGAAACAGCTGACTGGAGCCAGTTCAGTGGTTGCGAGAGCTGTACAATTTTCTTCCTTGAACTTCTCACCGTAATATTATTTTAAACATGGACGCAAAAAAAAGAAAAGGTATGAGGTTTCTCGGTCAATTCCCGCACTGCTAGAGATCTGGAAGAGATAACATAATAATTATCATGACTCGTAGTTCACAATATGTTGGGCCATTCCCTTAATGTGGGGAAAATGGCATTAAACGGAGAAGGAGGTCAACAGTGTTTTATCTCACACCCAATTTTAGTCATTTTCCCAACAGAACAGACTTCCAGGCCGTCATGGTGCTGACCTTTTGGCCTAGGTCATTTTTTGCACTCCTGAGAAAAACGAAAAAGACTTATTTAAATTCTTTTGCAATGTATCAGACTTAGGCCAAAATGGCTCTAGGTAAAAGTGGCCATTATCTACGCTGGGCTGAAACAACCCCAGAACCAAAATGGCCTACGTCTACGAATGAGTTAGGTCATTACACTTACAGAAAGTTTTATTTCCAGGATAATGGCTTGGCACTTTTGAATGATTTTTACATTAATAGATGCACCATGGATAGGGCAATGACGTAACAGGTACATTCTGTTTTGGCCTAAGTCTGACTCTCCCAGTTTTAAGAACCTTCAGTTCCGGGAACGGAATGTTGGTAAAAAAGTAGAAAAAGCGTGTTTACTTTGAAGTCACTGACAGACAGGACGGAGAGGGGGCGGGGGGCAAAGGGGTAACTTTAGTAGTAGTTTGTCAGTTGTGCTTCAGGACTAAAACACTAATGTCTTATGACACCTCAATATACTTTCCAGCCAACTGTCCGTGAGAAAATGCCACGAAAATGTGCGAGCACTTCGCGCAATCTGTTGTCTATTCCAAACAGTACTAGCTGACCCGCTTGGTGTGTTTTTTTCCCTCTTTCTCTCTCTCTCTCTCTCTCTTTTCTTTTTTTTTTTTTCCACTTCTTCTTTTCAGCTCTCTAATTGCCCGTGCTCTATCTGTTCTGCATCAGGTCACTTCATGTCCACTTTACTATTTTTGATACAATTCCTAATTCACCAGCGAGTAATTTTTCATGATAAATTTCAATAATCTTTTCGATTTTCCCTGACACATATAGATCTATAGACTCTAATCAGTTTTGCAGACATCAGAAGGCAAAAAAAAAAAAAAAAAGGAAAAATGTCTATCGAGTCAGGAGGTGAAAGACGGATCGCAGAGATACTGGGTCTCGCAGATTTTGTTTGTCGGTCTGTTTGATATCTGTGGTGATTCCCCTGACCACGTCCGTTTCGTAGCTTTATGCTGGCCCGTAACGTGATCATTACCCCAGCTGGTCTGGTACCGCTGCTGTGATCCATCTTTGACCGATGTCCGTGGGATGTATTGTGGACAAAAATACATTAAATGATAGGCTGCCTGGCTTCATCTGACCTCATAGAAGGGGACTTTTCCCCAACACTTTATCCCTAATTTTACTCAAAATGGCGGCGGGGCATTGCTTAAAGGTCTACATCTCGGGCTATGACGGAGTAAATGAAAGGTAATAATTGGAATTCTAACTTGAAAACCAGCACTAGAAAAGTTGTGAACTTCCCTGTACTTGGCAGGTGGTTGGTGGACACTTCTGGAGAGGGCTCCTACTGTCATATCGTTCTGTTATATTCTACCTATTATTTTGCTTCTTCCAGCACAATGACAATGTGACCGTTATCGAGTCGATGTGATTTCTCCTAACTCAAACTCAAACTCAAACAAACTCAAACTCTCACTCTAATTCTAACTTTAATTCAAACTCAAACAAACTCAACTCTTACTCTAACTCAAACGTTTACTCTAACTCAAACTCAAACTCAACCTCAAACAAACTCAGACTCTTACTCTTACTCTAACTCAAACTCTTACTCTAACTCTAACTCAAACAAACTCAAATTCTTACTCTTACTCAAACTTTTACTCTAACTCTAACTCAAACTCTTACTCTAACTCTAACTCTAACTCAAACTCCATGTCATTGACCCTGTACTCTCCCATAAGACATTTTCAAGGACAGCAAATTTTGCCAACAGTGACACCAACGCTGACTGACAGCTCCATTCTCATGCCTTTTCGTTTTCGTCTGGGTCATCCACAAACTGAATGTCAAACTCTATGGTGATCTGCCAGAACTGCAGAAAACCGTAGATTTTCTTAACAGAACAAATCTGCAGATTTAGATTTGGTGAACGAAAGAAGACGAAGAATCCACAAAGTAGATATGCCGGATTCTGGAAACTAAAGAGAAGACAGAAAATACACAAAATTTTCGGCTTTCGCCGTTTTCAAGTGAAAAGAAAAAACCGAACAATAAAAGACTTCAACAGGAATTTTGTGTATTTTCTGTCTTCTCTTTAGTTCGCTTTGCATTGTTTGGGTTTTATTTCTCACGCGGGGTTTTGCAACATACAACCTTTTCTTTTTGTCCAATTTTGACGCAGTGGTGATCGGACCTCAACTTTTTCCCCGTTACCGGGCCGCTCGTACTATTAAATGGTACACTTCAGACACATCTCTGGTCAGCTTAGAAGTGAGGTGTTTGTCTTCTACAGTTTTCACTCACCCTATCATCACATTCCCTTCAAGCCCGTCTCGAATGAGGTCCTTTGATTTCTCGGGGGCCTCACCCTAATACTGTTGGCCCCCTGCAAGCCCGTCTCTTCCCTACCCTGTAAATTAATATTCCACCCCAATAGTGTCCTACAACCACCCATGCCGTGCGATGATGATTCGTGAGTGTATGAAATTCACCTCACGAAAGGGAGAGTAGGGATGACCTCAATTAAAGGCAGATGGTCTATTCTTGGTCTCACGTTCTTCTCACTCTCAGACTGTTTCTCTTCCGCACTGCACCTCGGTTCCCACGTTGATATGAGATGTATTATAATCACCAGGAACGAGAGGGGGGGCAGGGGGAAGAGCCCCCACCACGTTGACAGACATTACAGGGATGAGATGGGGGAAGGGGGGGCCGGGAGTGGAAATCCTCAAGACATGTAGGCGGAGACAAGCGGAAAGAGTATCACTGTGTGTTTACATATGTGTCAGCGTTTGTGTGTGAGCATTTGTGAGTGATATGTTATTTTAATGTATGATAATTCCATGTCACGGTGAGTTGGGTAACTGGTGGCCGAGGTTGGATTCTTAATAATAATAATAATAATGAAGATCATTTATATAGCGCCCAATCCAAACTGTTTGCTCTAGGCGCTTTACAGAAAGTCGTGTTCTCTCCATCTGCAACTCACTCTCTCTCTCTCACGCTCTCTCTCTCACCCTCTCTCTCTCTGCTACACATACATTGTATACAGAGATACACACACATAACATACTATAAGACAGAAATTAAACGATAAAACAGCAAAATTAAAGTGAAATGAGAAAATAAATGGATTGGGAATGAGACTTCACAACTGAAAGTGTTTTTTAAAAAGGTGGGTTTTTAGACCAGTTTTGAATTTTGACTCGGTAGATACTTCCCGCAATGATTTTGGCAGTGAGTTCCAGATGTGCGGGGCACAGTGTGTAAATGCTCTGCCTCCTAGTTTCTTTGACTTGCAGTTAAAAATCTTAAGAAGGCCCTGATCGCCTGATCTTAAAGAACGAGGTGGTGAGTAGGGCTCTACCAGAGTGGAAAGGTAAGGTGGTGCAGTTTTGTTTATGCACTTGTAACACAGAACTGCTATTTTGTACTGGATTCGCAACTTAACTGGTAACCAGTGCAGTTTAATAAGCATGGGGGTTTATGTGTTCACTCTTTTTCTTCTTTAAGACAATTCTAGCAGCTTGGTTTTGAAATCGTTGCAGTCTGTTTAAAGTTTCATTGGGTAAGTTCGCAAGAAGGGAATTGCAGTAATCTAAGCGAGAAAATATAAACGATGAGATCAAGACCATGAGATCTTCCGGAGTTGGGGGGGGGGGGGGGAGAGATAAGCAAGAGGTCTGGACATATTTTGACTTACGAACTGAAATTGTGTATGCGTGTGACATTAGTTAATTAGTTTGCTAATTATCTATTTAGGCAGTCAGTCAGTCAGTCAGTCAGTCAGATATTCAGGCAGGCAGTGAGTCAGTCAGGTATTAATTAAGTAAGTCAGTCAGTCAACAGTCAATCAATCAGTCAGGCATTCAGACAGTCAGTCAGTCAATCCATCAGTCAGGTATTCAGTCAGTCAGTCAGTCAGATAGTCATTTAATTATTTAGTTAGTTAGTTAGTTAGTTAGTTAGTTAGTTAGTTAGTTAGTTAGTTAGTTAGTTAGTTAGTTAGTTAGTTAGTTAGTTAGTTAGTTAGTTAGTTAGTTAGTTAGTTACACCTCCCTCATTCACAATGTATTTATTTATCCCTTACTGTTTGACAGCACAGTCACCGTTTATTGTGCATGATCAGAAACTGCCAGAATTTGAAGTTTGAAGTAATAAGTTTCCCACCTTCTGCTAACCTCTACAGTTATAGTGTTTTGATGTTCAGAATTGTTGTTATTACAGGACAGACAAGCTGTGAAGTTAAGTTTACTTCATCAAGTCAGCTTTGTTTCCCTGCGTGTTTGGACTAACTGACTATTGTTTAACTACGAGGAGATTGCGTTTACTTCAACATCGCTGAAATACTTTGATAATCCTCTTAAGTGTGGGTAACATCTTAGATTGCTGCCTTGTATGAGACGATAGCGTCAGAGTCTGTCCTAGTGTGATATCACAGGCTGATAAATCATGTTGTTATGTGTATTTAGCACCCAATGTATTAGGGTATTACGATCTCATGAAGTAAAGATGAGCAAATGTATTTATATGGTTCGATGCTTTGTGTCAACCACAATGTGCACTACGAATATGACGTCAGCTGAAGAAAGCAGAAACAGTAAATTTGAAGTGAATCAGCGAATCAGGAAATGGGAATACCAAGTTGGCAAAGAGTCTGAAAATGTGCATTTGAAATGCATAAGGTCGGATAGACAACTGAACCAGACTTCGTGTTCGTTTCGCTCATTCTAGTATCTTGGGCAACAGCCCCAGGTTGCCTTTACTTGCTTCACTGATGTCTCCCATCAAATTCATACAGACAGTACTGGCTAAAATGAGAGAGAAAAAGGCTGTTGCCACTTGTACGTACGAACCCCAAGCGTTTTGCTCTAGGGGGCGCGTACGTGTACGTAACTATCCCTAACACCTGCCTTATCCTCAACCCTAAATCCTATCGAATCCCTAACCGTGCTCCTTACCCTTTCAAACAAATAATAGGTGGAAAACCAAAAGAAAACCTGAAAGAATAATTAATTAAGGCTGCTGTGAGGAGTATTCCGGGAGGAGCTCTCTGGTTCTGGAGTCACAAAAGGCTTTAAAATACGTACCCCTAGCGCAAAAAAAAAAAAAAACTTAGGGGACATACGTACTTGTGACATCATTCAACGAAGAATAGTGTGACAGGTTAAGATAGCGTTGGGAAGCATTATCAAACAAGCTAATAGTCGCCCTCATCTCTTACGTCACAACCAGCTGTCGTGTTTGCTCATGAAGTGGGTCAAATTTGTCATGCACGAAGAGTAAACAGATCACGATATCAACTGTCCTGGAAACTTAGGTCTGTACACAAATTTTTATTTCATTCTATAAAATATTCTTTTAAACGGGAAATGGCTTAAATGCCATTTGGATGTGTAATTTCCGGAACAGACAACACATGAGAATAAGTTTTAAGGAATAAATTGAATATCTCCACATAACTAGGAGTTATCAACATCCTCATCATCATTCTTCCCCTCTATTTCCACAACCCCAAACAGGAATCTAGGTCAGCACCATACTGGACGATACCTCAGTTTTAACACTGAAAACCATCATGGGGCAGAACGACCCAGGACATGGCAAAGTCACTACTGAACTTGAGTAACGTTATGGTGTCTAGAACAGAGGCCAGCTATACAGTGGTAGTTCCGTTCTAGGTCTAAGTTAAGGCTGGTGAATCTGGCATTGATGCAGTGACGAATTGGTTATCAAGCTTTGAGAGACAAGAATACAATGTTGTCAGCGGCTTCACACGGGTAGGGCAGGTGAGGCAGATGCCTTGAGCGCCAAATTTGGGCAAAATATTATTTTATAAGAGTTCAACCATAACCTACCCAGAAGGAGTTCAGACCGATGACGTGTGCATGGCTGCAAGTTTGTTTAGGTTTTTGTTTTTGTTTTTTCGAAAGGGAAAATTGGGAATTTAATGACTGCTCAAACTTTAAAGACGGGAGATCAGAACGCTAAAACAAAATGATGGACAGAAAAATATATTAAAAAAGAAGTAGGACAAACGGAGAAATGAAAAAGCTCCATTCATCTGTCCGTTCTGGTCTATCCGTACTTGTTCTGACATCATGAAGTGTACATAGAGGCAGGAAGTTGAGCAGTCCGAGGGCACCGAAAGTCGTAAGACGTTGTGTAAACAGGAGCTATAACAACTCTGGCCTTTCACTCATTCATGGCCAGACAACAGAGCTTAAGCATTGAGCACCATCTCACACGGTCCAAAACACGACGCCAACTCTTATCAACAGCGCGTTGCAAACTGGTTCGCATCTTGGTGTGAATGGGGAGGAGTGGCCCGGAATTCGCAATGTTGTATTGTGCTCTGCTGAGCGAAGGTGTGAAGGATCAAACGGATGGGGCGTAGGGGGTGGGGGTGTCTGCGGAAAATGGAATCTAAAGACCATCGCAGTCGACACTCGTTTCTCCATTTCGAAACCCCTTATAAATCATTCGTTTACAGACTAGGGCAAATAAAAGGACCAAACAGCGCTGACTGTGTCTGACTTTCTACCGCACCATTACAATGAGAGACTTAGAATACAGGACTAAAGCAAACCTGACCGACTACCGTCTACGAATACAGACAGCGATAAAACGTCAGTCTATCTCGCTAAATTTGTAGGGTTGGTCGTAAGATTATCTTGACGTCTGAGACACTGGCGGGAACGGCTTTTCGTTTAAATTTTAATGTATCCAAAAGACTGAGACACCTGTCTGTGATCATTGTGGCTCAAAGTGTACGTGTCAAACTTATCAAATTTTCATTGTCATTATGTACATCATGTCATGGAAATATTTCAACAATTATACTTAACTAGCTGAGTACCTGTTCGATGAACAGGTTTGTGTAGTTTTTTTGTTTTTTTTATTTGGTAAAACTTAAGACGCCTGTGAACTAAGAAAGGCATTAATGCTGCATAGATAGCTTATAAGAGACATGCAACAACAAAGGACACCACTTCAGACCGAAAGGAATAAGAACAAAAGCCGAGATGCGTAGGGTCATCCCCAAAACTCAGCGATAGGACAGTACACAGTGTGCAGTGGTGCGCACCGAAAATTTTCAGGAAGTGATGATGTCATAAAAACCTGCAGTATGTCAATGAGCCTAGTAAAAATTGGGGAAACAATAACTTTCCAAAAAAAAAGAAACTACACCGATTTGAGGCTTCTATTAAAAACTGTGCACTCTTACATCCATTCTGATGCACCATATAAAATTTGAAGTCTGAGTGTTGAGTGGTTCAGAAGCCTTTTGCAACGAAAAATCTCAAGTCTACAAATACATAATAAGTATAGATGTATCAGTAATTACTGCCGACTCACAGTTGATGGATGGACTGTGTCACGGTTTAATATGTCCACAAACGGGTCCACGTTTACCAAAAAATACAAAAATTGTGAACATCACTTCGTTAATTCAGTAACTTCATTCAGTTTAGAATTTCTGCAAGCAACGCAATTCCCAAAGACGCAGACACAGAGAGAGAGAGAGAGAGATCTCCCCGTCAGCGCTGTATTGAAATAATAATTATGGTAAGGCTTTAATTATATCCTAAATGGCAAACCTAACAGAGATTATGAACAGTTGGCGATGAACTCAGTAAAAAATATATGCCCCACACAGTAAATAACATTCCAGAACTGGGAGTGGAAGAATTCCTTCTTAGAATAGTAAAAACAAGCCCTTCACGTTCGAGAAAATTTTCTTTCTCATGAGAACTTTTTAAGGAGCCCCCTAGGTTTGAGCCCCTGCCCTAAGGCCCCTGTGGTAGGTTTGAGGCCCTAGCCTAAGGCCCCTGTGCTAGGTTTGAATCTGCTTGTGTTCCCAACGTTAGACTGAGATGAAATTTGAGAAATTGATATATCGATATTCCCACAAGCCGATATGCCCACCTTGCATACCGGCGGGGGCAACACTTGAACCCCGGGCGACTTACAACTGTCAGACGCGGAAGTCGTCCGATCTGGAGCGTGGAATACTCGATTTTGATTGGAGATTACCAACTCGGGAGGTTTGAAATCTCTGTCGGAGATGAGGAAGGGGGCGAGGGAGGTGGGTATGGGTATTACAGTGTATAGTAAAGAAACTGGGAGGTGGATGGAGTAGGGAATTCCTGTCAGTGATGAAATGTGACCTACTTGTGATAGGAACTGTCCAAAATGCAGTACACATCGTATCTTTTATCCTCCCTCTTGGAATCTGTAATAATAGAAATGGTTCAATGTCAGTTCAGTACAATTACTGATCACATAACGTGCTTCACCCTATTTTACATTCGGCTGAGGAATCTTATGATGAAAGGAGCGAGTGTCGGGGGTCTGGTCAGACCCGAATGCAAAATAGGGTTAAGTCGTTTCTGACCAGTAACTCCTTTTCTATGTCAAACTGTGTAATTGTTATAAAATATGCGTGAAAATATAATGTGGCACATGACGATGTATCACATTAAAACACTGCATTAAGGTAATGTGACACACGTATCACACTGAAACATGCCCTTAAGGTTATGTAACATTCTCATCACGCGATGCCAGGGATAGGCACCAGCGGGATATAACGAGGACGTAAGTTTCAGATTTATCACCATGACAACGGCTAGGGCCACTGCTACTATCATCATCATCATAACTGTCACAGGCATAACCTACTGTGGCTACAACAACGACAACAACGAGACAGTCCCACTGTCATGATTCAGATGTTGTTAAAACTCACGCAGAGAGTGAGTTGTTGTTGTTTTACCAGGGCCATGAGAAATTGGCTGGTGGCCTTGAACGGCCCTCGCGAATTATAGTTGGTGAGTAAATAAATGTAAAGTTAAACTGTTAGAGTCACGCTTGTCGGTTTTAATGTTCGTGATTAATAAGTAATGGAGTAGGGGTGAAACAAGGTGGGGATAGTTGACATTGTTAAGTATGACTAGACAAGTTTTTGCACGTTAACTGGCTGGTAGAATAGTGCAGACGTATTACTACAATTAAAATGGTGGGAGGTTTCGACCTATGAGATAGCTGAACTAATTGGGCCAGCGGACTAGCACTGCTGGGTAGCCAGATAGTATAAAACATCGTGTAACGTTCAGATTTATTGAATACAGACGAGCAGAAGCATCGTGTCGTGAAGTATCTCCGGTTGGCCAGTACCTGAACTGTAATTTGAAGACTAGAAGTCCTTGCTAACGGACTGACTGAGCTCTAGAAAGAAAGGTCTGAGTGGGCTGACCTTTGAAAGCCCACGCTGCGCTATTTTGATGTTCGCGCCTACCAGTAGGCGTGACCAATGGTAATATATCTTATTTGAACTTCAAGCATAATAGAAGATCAGAGATAGAGAGAGAACCACAGCCTCATAGGAAGTCTAAGGAAACCCCAGCTGGCACTCGACGACGAGTGGCCTGTGTTATAGAATTAATTCCATAGTATGATTGAAGTAATAGGGCACATTGTTGATGAAATGAATAATGATTGTGCATATATATAAATAGTTTTTTTGCAACTGCGTAATTACCTACAAGCCGAAGTGTGCTTCTGTAGGCTTGGAACGCACTGGGCTCTCCTAACATTCAAGCCCATATGATTTAGGGAGAGTTTGCCTGGCGACTGGCCAGTGGCGACTCAACTGTCACTTTAAATTGATATCTAGTTTCGTATAATATACCTATTTGCTATTGATTGCAGTACATCCAATAAGGAACCATAATTACATGAAATATCATAGATTAAGTTAGTAATTAGAATTTATTGCTTTGAATATACCTCTATTGTCTTTTGTTTTGTTTATTAATATTTATGTAAAACATGGCCTGAATGGCCTGACATATATATATACTCTAGTTGTTCAATACTTTTCTTGTGTGGTTGTGTCCGAGTGTGAGTTAGCTGCCTCTCGTGCAGTCGAATGCTCCCCAAGACCCTAACTCTGCTCGTGACACCCACATATGAGAACTCTGACGTCAGCATTTTATGTGGCAAGTGAAATTGTATGGTGAAATATGAACGATTTTATTTGTGAGAAGGGAACGCGAGTAAAAGGCACTTCTGAAAAGTGCCGAAAGCCGAAAGTTACAAGAACTGTGGGGAAAATGAAACTATTTTTCAAAAGGCGTTGGAAAGTCATCGGATGTTGAGTCCCTTTTATCTCCTGATCACTTGCGCTTGTCTCTCAATGATATACTTTTGAAGAGCTTGATAGCAAAATGAGGCATACGCCATTTTAACAACTGAATAGAAATATGAGATGTCTTCCCTACAAAAGATAATTCTGTTACTTTAACATCAGACAGTAATAAATATGGTTGAGAGACACAAAGGGGGAAAAATCAAATTACTTCTTTTTTCTGTTGATAATGTGAGACAAAGTACTTTTTACACCTGTTTGAAAACAGGTCATATACCCATCTTACTCCTAATTACTTCCTCTGTAACGGTGTTTCCTTGTCCAGTAATGCAACTTCAGCTTTATGCTCTTAAATATTGGATGTTGGAAAGAAAAGGGTAGATAGAATGAAAGCTGGGCTACATCACGTGAAAATGGCCATGTTTCCTGTAACTGACACGCGCATTAGCTGATCACAACGATTTCTCGCTAGCAGTTAAGCAAAGTTACAACCAGGACCATCATTCTAAGGCCACGTAGAACTTTGAGCCCTTGAAAGCTCAGTACTTATGACCAAAAGTACTTTCCCAACCCCCGCGTGTCCACTCGTCACGGTCGTCTGTGTCCGGCCGTGGCTAATATAACTGAGACATTAGTCAGAAAAGGACTTGTTTACGCCACTAACTTGCCCAAGAGCCGAATCCGTTGGCTAGATTAGCATGTCCGACCTCCCTATGGTCAAACAACCCCTTGGGCAGTTACGGGCATTGCATTCCTTGTTATTTTGAACAACTTACTCTCCATGCCATTCTCAGGTCTTACTTCAGCTGTTGTCAAGTATGTAATTGCCTGGTCTTAAGCGTTACATGACTTAAGTCACAAGTAGTGCTCATGTTATAGTCTCTTTCAGTCCATCTCAGTTGAACTAACATCGGTGTCTACTACCCTGTTATCTATTGCTACTTTACATAGTATACACTGGCTGCTGCCATCTCTCATACTATAAGTACAAAGAACGCCTCTCATTGCTTTGTCCTTGACAACTCTACTACTGCTGCATCAAGTAGCAATCACTTCCACGACCACCACTATCAAGATTTCCTCCACCACTACCACCACCATCACCATCACCATCACCATCACCACCACCATTTCACCTCTACCATCCCCTACCACTTTTGCTGCTACACCTCTACAACTACATCCTCTACCGCCTCCTCCACCTCCACCACCTGCATCACCACTGCCACACCTACATCACTTTTACTACATCAACCATTTCCACCACTACAACTACCACCATCACTACTATCACAGCAACCACTTCCACCACAACAACCAACGTCATCACTACTATCACTACAACCATTTCCACCACTACAACTACCACCATCACCACTATCACAACAGCCATTTCCACCACTACAACCACCACCATCACTACCATCACGACAACCAATTCCACCACTACTATCACAACAACCATTTCCACCACTACAACCACCACCATCACTACCATCACGACAACCAATTCCACCACTACTATCACAACAACCATTTCCACCACTACAACCACCACCATCACTATTATCACTACAACTAATTCCACCACTACAACCACCACCATCACTACTATCACGACAGCCATTTCCACCACTACAACCACCACCATCACTACTATCACGACAACCCTTTCCATCACTACCACCACGGTGATGGATAAAACCTGAAAGACTACAAACAAATACAACTTCTGGGACTTCCTATGCCAGAGATGCCAACATAGTACGCCAATGATGAATCTGCTGAGTATTTATCATGATGCATACTTATTCTGTTTACTCATATTGTACACTTTTATTCTCATACAGAACTGAGAGGTTGGGAAATGATATTTAAAACTACATGAATAGATTTATCGTGTGAGTAGTAGTTGGAGCTGAGGAGGAGGTATGAGCTGCAGGAGTCGTTGAGAAAGAGGATAATATTGATGGGAGCAGCAGTAGTAGCTGAAGTCATTAGTGTTTGCGGTAGTAGCAGTAGTAACATGGAACACAATACAGTGTACTATCATTCATGCAATTGCCAATATCTGAAGAGTGGTTGCTGTTGTCAGTTATTGTTGCGATTGTAGTAGTACATGCAGCGGTGGAAACGGCAGGCTCGCTAGCTTCAGGCACTTAAGATGTTACGTACCGACGGTACCTAAAGCAAAGAATTCAAAGACCCTCAGGGCAGCCAAATTGCACCTGCTGAATGCTCCACTTTTCAAAATGGGGGGCTAAGCATAACAACTTAAGTTTATCAAAACTTTGTATTAAGTAGCTTGGTCACAATAGGACTATTCAAACAAAATACGTGTAAGTTGAAATATAGCGAGTTATTAAAGGAAATGTAACCCTAAACGCACGACGTACAACTTTAGATTTTTATATTTTTGGAGGTGTAAAATTATTTGGAACTTAAATTTCAGGTCCTTCAAATTGACGAAAAACGACTTTAAAGTGTTCATCTAAAGCTCTCACATTGTTTCCAATAGGTGGGGGAGAAAGAGAGAGTTCGTCATGAATGTCAGAGTCGGGTAAAGAGAGAGAGAGAGAGAGAGAGGAAGGGGAGAGAGTGAGAGAGAGGAAGAGAGAGTTATGTAAGGCGCATTGAGTATTGTTAATGGAAATCCGCCGTACAAATGTAATGTATTATTATTATTATTATTAATATTATTATTATTATTATGTGTACCTGGGGGAGGGGGCAAGAGTACCACGACCCCGAAAATCTATGAAGGCTGGCTTAGAAACGCGGAGGTGGCAAGACTTGGACATCCAGGAAAAATAAAGCATACACTGACTTTGAGTTTGGAATTTAGTGTGTCATTTAACGTATCATTACTCAATTAAGTATTTGTCAAAGCAAAAACCGTCTGGCGCTTCTCAAAACTTATGGAGAATGTTTACTAAAAACATAATATAGTGAAACAATATACACTTTAAAACATTATGGCCTAGAGGTAGACATTTAAATACAAACGAGTGAAGCTTTAATTAAATGAAAATCGATGAATATTGTGATCACTTAAGTAATTTAGTTATAATTTACTCTTATGTAAACTCACACAGTACTTTTCACTGAGCGGAGAATGTCGGATTTCCCATTCAAGGACAAACGTGTGTAGCGTAAACATAGTTGAATAAAGTGGCTATTATGTAACAACGTGCAATGAAGTTTTTACCTCTGGCCATTTATTACTTCAATGGGTTTTAGAAATAAATTAACACAGTGCGACAAGTATTGCATTTGAGCTGGTTAGGAAACAGTCGATGCTTGCCGACACTGAGGAAACGGGAATGTTGAGAGAGCCACCGTGAACAGCTGTGTATGGATTCACATGAGTTCATTTGAAAACAAAGTTTCTTCACATCTCTCAGCCAAGCGGAGGTAAGACCCAGTAAAACTTGGCGCATCCTCGCTCTTATTCTGCCCTGTTGTGACAAAAGACGGTTTATACCAAAACCAGCGTTTTTCCAAGAGTCACAAAGACCGCTCACGTTGCGAACCGTCTTATTCTGTGTTTAATTTCAATTTTGTGGTGAACGTAAGAAACTACAAGCCGTTCAAAATTGCAACGTAATAGACGTATCCAGCACATTTCATTCCATGAAAGGTTGTAAAAAAGCAAATTTGACCTAAATTGGCCGATGCGGTATTCTACCGTAGTATTTGGATAGGGTCAGAACTAATGGACGAGAAACATTACAGTATGAGATAACGAAGTGCAATGTGTTATGATTCATTTAGTTCCAATGGTTAGAGGACCATTATATCTCGGATTACTGCTGGGTTAATTTTGATGAGTTATGGTGGCGATGGTCCTCAAATCTTTCATTCCTATCTCCATCCGCACATCATGACCGTGTCCCGAAGCTGTTTCCCACCTAACCCATTTGCCGTCATTAGAAAATTAATACGGCTACATTAAAAATTCTCGTGCCACAGTACCTACAGCTCTCTTGTCATGCAAAATGGTTATAATTATTTTCTTTTCGAATGTTGTTAGGGGCGCACAGTCCAATAACAAAGCCACATAGAGAAGATACTTAGTTGTGTGCATTGTTCAGCTATAGCTTATTATGTCAACTACTACGTTCCCCTAACATCAGCCTTAATGTTTACATTACTCAGAGAGGAAATCAAAGAAAAAAAATTGACAAAGAGAAAAAATTGTATGTAGCAAAGTCTCGCGTTGGAAATGATACCCAAATACTACAATGAAAGGCAAACTAAAAGAGAAAACAGAAAATGTCCGATATTTCGGCAACAGCCTTCTTCAGCCAATATTTGACTTTGCTTTCAGCCCGACCTCACAGTTTTTCTATGGTTTTTATTGTATTTCGTCAACAGAGTAAATCATGAATCAGAAGTTTGACGTCCATTACGTCGGGGTGTAAGTAAGTGAAATCGCTAGATTTGGAAAACCACTGCCCTTCATGATTGTCTGGCATTTAAAATGTGTCAGTTATAATAATATAAGACGAGTATTGTTCTGTGTCGTTATTTAACATCATAAGCTTAAGTATGATAGGGGATAGGGGATCGAGAGGTTCTCCGTGGGGAATACACTCTAGGTGATGGCGGACTGGGGCCAGACATCGCATACTATTAATAATTCCTAAGAGACATTTTTGAGCTATACAGACAATTTCAGCAGCTTCTCCCCCCATTTTATCCTTCTTTGCGTTATTTTCTCCTCTTTCTCACAAAACACAGTCTCAGCCAGATCGTTTTTAGCTCACAATTCCTGTGGCTTGGACATTTTACAAGCAAATTGCGTGTCCTCTCAGTGTCTGTAAGATGTCGACAGTGTTTTCGTGTCTATAAAGGGAAATACGTGACTGCGGGTGGTAGGACAAATAACACTGGCTCGTGAGAATAACAATATTTTTCAGATTTAATTTCAAACTCACTGTTTTCTGGTTTCCTTGCTTTGTCGTGAATTCGCTCGGTTTTATTCCTTATAGTGCTCAGTTTGGGGGTTTGTTCTCAGCATTTAACAGTCATTTCTTTGGACAATCATATTGGAAAAAAAAACGAGCATTTATTACACGAAGCCAGAAGTCGACCTACATAGCAATGGCTTCTTTTGGGAAACCAGGAAACCAAATGCAACTGTGTTAAAAGTTTATCAATATCGCCTTCTTCAAGAACTTACCCAATATGGAAGTTCCAATGGTCCATTAGCGTAATACGTCAGTGACCCTCTCAAGCATGCTCAGGGGATGCGTTTCTGAATTCAGACGTCTGTATCGATTACCATTTCTGTCTGGGCCATAAATATACACCCATGCGTTTGGACCGGCCGGGTTGAGATGACCTGGCTGTTTCTGGTCGCCAGGGACTAACAGAGCCGTTGTAGTTACCAGTCAAGTGCATGTCTCTGTCTCCTGTTCGTACGAAAACATTGACCTACATCAGGTAATTGATGTATGGAACAAGACAGGGTCTCACTAAAAAATGGTAAAATTACGTTCAATGTTTTGCATCTTAGAAAGAAAAAGGGTGAAAAGGACAAAAACGGCTGGTAACATATGGGTTAGGACTATCTCTAGCATGCATAAATTACTTTGCACTGCAGATGAGCCATTTGTTCTAGTAAGGACCAGTGAAGAGAGAGAGAGAGAGAGACAGAGAGAGACAGAGAGAGAGAGAGACAGACAGACAGACAGACAGACAGACAGACAGAGACAGAGAGAGAGAGAGAGAATACTAGTGCATTTACATGTCTTTCTAAATCTTCTTTCTGTCTGGATACCTCCAGCCGACAGTGATGCCATAAATCGAGGATTTTCTGGAACTTTTATATTTTCGGAATTGGTTCTATTCTGAACGAAGATGGACCGCACTGAAAACCACATTTCTGTAATTAGAGATATGTGAAAGGTCAAGACAGCGTTTCTTACTGGGAAATGTCAAGAACAATAGAATATAATCTATCACAGTGCTGAAAGTAGAACAAGGAAGATTATTCTCTTATACACTTTTCAGGAGGGGTGTCAGAATGGCATATGACGTCAATAAGGGCTCTAGTAGGGTAATAGACAAGTGTTTTGAAACTGCCTCAAGTGTTCTGACACATGTTGCGGGGTAATAGTGCTTATTATGAAATATTGATGTGCAAAATGGATCTCGATCAGAATGCTGAGAATCCTTGGACTCCAGTACCAGCACAGACGAATCTGGCAGTGTTGAGAGGTTCAGTAGCCCGAGTACCTGTAATGTTTAACATTATGCTTTCTCTGTTACATGTTTTGACTCAACGTTCACCTGATGGTGGCAAGCTGGCTGCCTGGCGGACCTTCAGCTCTGTTCTACTGTACTGCCCACATTTCTATTGTCTGACCAAAGAACGTATGTACTAATGAGTATTTTTGTGGGTCAGAACAGATCAAGAGATAAATCGCAGTGCCTAAGATGTTTTTGTTCGTGTCGCTTGGTATTTCTTTGGGTTGGGGGGGTAGATGGGAGAGGAGGGAATGACTGGAGTGAGAGTGAAATGGATTATTATCTACACCATGAACTTGTGTATGAGTGCTTGTGTAGTGTGACCAAGCCATGAGTGCACATATCAAGTAAAAGGAACGAATTTACTATATCGTCTGTCTTGTTTTCAAATTCTGCATAACTCAATAGTGAAAGGGAGAAAATTGCATTTTATTGAATCATGCATTTAAATTAAAGGTTCAGAAAGATTCACTATTACGGGGAGGAAACTTCATGCTAGGCAGACATGGAATTAAGTGTAATTATGGTTTTGTCCTCTCTTCGCAGCTACTAACAAACAATATTACGACAGTGAGTATCAGAGGCAAATGGCACACCATTTTTGTAAATATATCTATAGATGGATGAAGCGTAAATTTCTAAGCTTCTGCAAGCGTTTGCGGATTGTAGAGGCCTTACCACCTACGGCCTTGTGAAAATCAGTCAGATGGTTTTCCTAACCAAAATTCAGTAGAGAACTGGTTGGACAATAACAGCAATGGCTTACGAGAATAAGTTCTGAAACGCACAATTTTCGTATTTCAAGGCTTCGATATGACTTCGCTCGGTTTATTTCTTATCTCGTAATACACTACTCTGGGGTTTGTTCTCATAATTTAGCAATCTTACATTTTCTTCACTTAATTGCGTATTATGGGTCCATCATAGTACACAGATGTATCATTTTCTGACGTCTTGTATCCAGCACAGTGAAACGTTGGAATAATGTTAGTCAGGAAAGAGTTTGCGTTGAAAAGTTTCATTGTTGAATACGCTAATGCGCGCAATAGCCGATTTTGATTGGCTAGCCAGCTAGTTGGATGATAACGTCATGACATTGAATTTTAATGAGATCCAACTGGCAAAATCTCACTGAAACCAGAGAGTAATATAGAGAGAGGATTCACTATTGGTCGATTTGCACTGCGAGACACGGGAGGCTCTGCGAAACCACTGTTAGCATGGAGCTGAAAGTAGGTCGCTGCGGTAAACAATATCCATTTGTGCCATTTCCACGAAGCATAAGAGTTTACAAACGGTTCTGAACGGTTTCAATCAACCCAAAAAATCTGAACAAACCACAGTAAACAGATATGCACACTATCTTTGATGAAGAAGGTCTCTTTCAATTCTTCAGTTTCCTGTTTACCGCAGCGACCTAGTTTTGCGAATTAGCGGAAGTGAGATCTCTCTGTACATCTATACTCTCTGGTGAAACTCAGTATGGTGGCGTCACTGCCAAACCAGTCGGTGGATCCAATTCGGCTAGTGCCCAGCTGAAGGTTTTGCCATTGAACCTGCGAATTGTTTTTTCGTTAGAAATACCCTTCGCCTTGCCCTACCGCCAACTGTAGAATGTTCTTACGTGTTTCTGTCAAAGGGAAGTATTCCTTGGAAAGAGAACGGGTAGTCACAGTTTTTTACCCTCCACTCAACACTACATTTCAGCCGTTTGAGGAAATACCGCTGCGTTTATATGCCCGATGCCGTGGGTGTATAGACAGCAAGTTATGTAGAGACGGAACAAAAGCTATTTGTTTACTTAGATCTACCTGGGCTACCTGTCTGCCATTCTGCAGAGGCCAGACCAGGCCAGGCTGGGATTCTCACTGAAATATTGACTGTCAATATTCCTTTCCCTCTCCTCCGCTTTATCTCTCACCTTTAACCCTGGTATTTGAATGCCTCCACTGCCCACCCATTTACAGTTCTCGCCTTATCACTTTATTGGATTTTTATCAAAATAAATATCAATATATCATATAATTAATAATATGCATTAATTAATGACAATTTTCAGCAAAAGAAACTGACTTAAATCCGTTTTTACTGCTGTAATCACAAGACATAACAAATGCACATGGGAAGTTGCGTTATTCCATATTCTGTGGAATTCAGAAACACCAAAGAATAAGAAAACTTTAATATGAAAATGATTAGCTAAAGTAATTAGCCTTAGCCTTAGACTTTTTATTTTATGTAGAATTCTCAGACTTTCCTGAATTCCAATGTCTAATACAAAGCAAAAATTCGAGTGGGAAAGAAATTTTAGAGGAATAGTGGCTGCATGATTTTAAATTTTTTTGGTGAAATATATTCATTGCTGAAATTCGGGTAGCTTTCATGATAAAAACGCTACTGTTTCAAAGGAAAATACATGTACATATGACCTGATAAATGCCTGAGACCAAACTGATTCATTCATTCTGAATTCTAGACGCCAAAATATCGTCAACCAAAGACCCAAGCCCGACTAACATTTTTCAGGTCAGCCGAAGAAAATGAAATAGTTTACATTACACCCTGTCTTATTGGTATATTTAATGAAGAAATAACATTGTTCATTATGTCATCTCACATCTGCCTTGTTCAAAGTGATGCTTAGGGATGAATGCCTTAACATCGCTGTAAACAAATGTACTGACTTACAACTCTTTGGAGAGGTTAGGCATGCATTCTCATGTCAGTCTACCTGGCAGTGCTGTAAACCTGTGCTCACCTGTACATTCCCCATTTCTTTTGTTTCCACTCAGAAAAATAGGCCTGGTGAGATGCTGCAAAATAGCATCAAGAAAAAAGGTGGGCCCCAAATTGCTGCAATTATAGCATGTTTATTCTTTCCAGCATATTACCTGAGGATGCAAATTTAAACATCATTTTTTCCTGTTCAGATAACAAATTATGAATAAAGTACAGAATGTTGGAATAGGATGCCTGGTTTGTGAGTCAAGCTATGAGTTTTGTTTTCGTTTTTTTTCCATCATTTCAATTGCCCGAATTTGAGCAAGGAGATTCTCTGTCGGTGTTTAACCTGTGTTAAATAATAGACTAAAGTGCCAAACACCTGGCACTGACTTTTGGGGCGGGGGTGGGGAGGGTGAGGGAAGAAGAAGTGAAAAGAGGGAGAAAGGAAGGAGAAAATAAATGAAAGAGAGGGCGAAGGAGGAGAAGGAATAAAAAAGGGGTGTGGAGGAGGAAGTGTGTGGAATGGCCTACAACGAACTTTGCTTCAAGTGTCCTCATTTTCTGGCATGTTACGGGAAAATCCCGTATACGTCATTCTCAGACATATTCAGTTTTTAAACATTGTTTTATTCGAATGAAATGTGACTCTATCTGTCTATGTGGGTTACAATATTGACTTGTTTCTTTTGGCCATGATGAAATGGAAACTGAACAAGGAACAAAGCAAAACACAGCAAGAAAATGTTCTGTTGTTGTTATGCCCAAGACACAGGATATCGAGGCGGACCAATTCATCATTTGCCGTCCGCCGGCTTGTGCGCGTACCATCCATGTCAACAATGCAACAATTCGCACCACACCCCCTTCATAATTGAACGAAAAAGAGTAGTATCTCAGAGCTCTGTGAGTAGTACTCACCGTGTTTCTACGCGCACAAGTTGTGGACATATAGTGAAAGAAGGAACTGTCCGTCTCTGTATTCTGAGTCTCGGGTTGTGCGTCTCATTGCCAGCTATTAATAAAGCATAATTATTTTGACTGAATGTGTGAATGTCGTGCATGAACCGAAGAAAGCACTATGCCTGCGGATCCATGAAAGAATTCTTTTCTGACGTGGACCCACAGCGGGTCTTGTCCGTTCTGAAACAGGCTAAGATCTACACCTTCATTAAAAAACTTTTGTATACATTTACAAAACTATTTCTAGATCCATACAAAACAACTTTTGAGAATTTTTACCAGCGTAATAAAATTTATATGGAACTAATTAATTCTATTTGTGAAATTTAAATTGGTGAAGCTCTGGGTACCTAACATAACTTAAGTACCCAAATCGACCGTGAAAGGCGTAAAGTGGCCATTATTGTGCCAACGCGCCGGAAGACCCAAATTCAAAGTCAGAACTCAAACCTGTAAAATTTGCGTGTTTGGCATGTACTGCTTTTCGCCATAGCATGACAGTTTCGCTCTGTGATGCTGGTAAGGTGAATTTCCTGTTCTACGCAGCACAAGAGTTAACCTCTTCACGTCTTTCCGAAAATGAGTTGATGAGTTTATGTGACAATTGAAGAGGTCCCAGTAGAAAAAAAGATAACTTCTTGTTCATTCTGGAATGCATGGAAACTTGCAATATCATGCACCTGTGCTCAGAGGCTTGCAAAGGTGTGTGACCTTACCTGTCTCCTCAATAAGAAACATGTATCTTTCTTTAGGACAAAAAAAAAATGGTGTATACAACAGGAAAAGCTGCTGCATATTTGAGCCGTGCCTGGAGCCAGATGGCTGAGACACCTGTAAGTCAAAAAGTAAATGAGTGAGTAATGTGTGTGGCACGTCCGATTAAAACCAGATGCGTGTATTTCGTAGTGAGTAGTTTCTCATAGAAGCATTTGGGAATTATTTATCATAATCCAGAGATAAAGCCGAAACAAATACCATAGTTGAATGTCACTGACTGCAGGTTTGGACAGGATCTGTCCAAATATCCTCCACCCCCCCCCCCCACCCCTATGCCCCAAGTCTGTATGAAGATTTTGAAGTGGTACCATGTCATGTCCAGAAATATCACCCTTTCTATTCTACCCACAGATATCTGACGCCAAATGTTAGTGTAAGATATCTCTGGTTCTGCCGTACACCGTCTCAAGTTGTCCGTATGTGTTTTGCTGTCATGATACACCTGAAATCACAATTAATTTTCTCTGGAGAAAAATGAGTTGGACAAAACAGGGCTCGCTAACCTACGAAAAGAGAAAACTCACACACATACACAATGAGAGAGAGAGAGAGAGTGAGGGGAGGATGAGAAAAAGAGAGAGGGGGAGGGTGAACAAAAAAAAAAGAGAGAGAGAGAATGTTCTGTGTTTGTTTGAGAAGTTTGGAGAAATCAACGTCGACATGATAACGGACGGTCACATTGTGCCAGGAACAAACAAGGCGATGGACACAATGTAGCAGAACCGTAGGACAGAAGGAGGGCAGAGAGAAAAAGAGAGAGGTCACAAGAAACAGAAGCAGTCCCAACATCTATCCATCACCATTGAATACAAATCTACCCAAGTATTTACCTCAGGTGAATGTTCTAGAAACTTCAAAAGTAAGAGGTCATCATGAATCAGTGTTAATAAAAACAAAGTAATTTGTTGAGAATCGTTTTTATCCTCTGAGACGCTAAACGTTTCTCCAGTCAATGAGGACAAGTATTTTAGACCATTGACTACCACGTTATTACCTGGGCCTAAACTTTTCTCCAGCCAATGGGGACAAGTATTTTAGACGACTGACTACCACGTTATTACCTGGGCCTGACTGCTGAGTACGTTAGGTTGGCTGGTGAGAGACCCAGGCGTGAGTTCGGGTCATTTGTCTTCATTACTAGCGAAATGTACAAGTAGTCGATGTTCTTTGTTATGGCATAAGGCAATTTGTTGTTTTGCAATTAAAGTCTCATCAAATCTAAGAACTAAACCCACCACGGAACTCAGCGTGCCAGAAAATGGTGAGAAAATTAGTTCCGTGGAAGTCTGAGTCTGCTGAATTTAGAGAAGGTACGACAACATGCTAATGGCCACATCTTCCAAGGAAGAAGCAAAACAATAGAAAGAACATAGCAGAATAATAGGACATAAACAGGCGGTATTATAGGAAGTCGACTCGGCCAGTGGGTTCCATCACAGTTAGACGCGAGATTTTATTGCTCATAAATTTCACCTTTGCCAAACAAAAGAAAATCAGTTGAATTTAAGATAGAATGAGTATCGTCATAAGGAGAATATTTTAGTATCACATACAGAAAGCAAAGATACCCACGCACCGTAGACAAGGAAAATGAAATGATATCGCAAAGTCTTGTATGAGATGTTGTGGTATTGTATGTCGCTGTATAAAACCACAGCGGACATTTCAAAATAATCTAAACCTGGTGCCATTCGAAAGTTTCTTATGATGATGTTCCAATGTTTCTTGTTTGTACCATTGTTTCCTGTTACTTAGTCATCAGTTGTCAGCCGAAACAGACTGACAAGTACCATGTGTACTCAAGTATTTTTCCAGGCCCTCCTCACAACCCCAGGCTAATTACAATTTCATCTGGAAAATTCAGGTTAAACTGACTCTGTTTGCCACTGTAGTATTTAGGCCTACGTTATCAAGCTTGGATCTAGGCTGATTAAGGCTAACGGACTTAGGCCGATGCCCGCTGGAAACAAAGATCTTCGCCCTTAGATCTAGGGCGATACAGCTATCGAGACCAAATCTCCCAGGATTTCCGGATGGGATTTTGTTGTTGTTGTTGTTGTTGTTCTGGAATGTTTCAAGATTTCCTGTTCACACCATTTTTTTGCTTTTTTATCTTTTGAGTGGTGTTGTTGTTGTTGTCGCTGTTGAGGATGATGATGATGGTGATGATATGTTTGAAGATTTGCTGTTGACCTTGTTTCTTTTTTCTCGTCTTTTGAATGGCGTTGTTGTAATTGCTATGGTAGCCCCATTTGTGATCGAGAGCTCAGCTGATTGTAAACTACATCGTTCTTTGGTTTTCTCACCGCGGAAAACAAAAACAAAAACTATTTTTGGTGTCACACGACATCTGCACCTGCAGTAGATCTCGTCAACTGAATTGATAGTACATGTGCCTCACAAACGGTAATGAAACTTATCAGTAATAATAGTACTGTGTAAAGCTTACGTATATTCGTACCTCTTTGAACAGAAGTTCATGAAAGTGCGCTCGACTGCGTAGTAAACGGAGGTAGACACCCTCTCTTTTAAATTTTCTTCCGGCCCTCGAAACCTGTTAGTCTCCTGGTCCTTGGCCAGAAAGGTATAGAGATCTCTGTTTAAGTTTACCATCTCAGGCTAATTACGAGATAATGGTTCTTTAAAGATGACACTGAGCGATGTTATTGAGTTGGAAATTAAATTATCCAGACAGTCATTGATGATGTACAAGCATGGTAATCAAGGGGCTCTTTCACCTTAGGAACTTATGAAGTCAAAACAACTCACAACACCAAATATTTTTTTGCATTATGCCATCAGTCAGTGATGTGGTGATATTTTTCAACAGGGAAAGAGATGGCTAAGTACGCTTGTACTTTTTGTACTTTCTGTTTTCTACTTTTTTTTCAGTTCTATTTTGTTTTGCTTACTTGTAGGATTGAAATCTTCATACTTCCTCCTTCCAACTTTGTAATTTAAACACGAACGAAAGACAGATGCCATGCGTACAACAAGTACATAGTGGACGACCCACGAAACCTCTTCTCTTTGCAGTTTCGTAACCTAAAAATCCACTTTTTGTAAAAACCCTTTGTTTTCAAACCACTAATGGATTACCCAGTGAAAGATACTCCAGCCTTGAACTGCATTCCCGGAGTGACATGAAAAGTCAAGAAAAACACAAGTTACACCCCGAGACAAGTTTAGGTGACTGTTTTATAATCTACTTGTCATTTCTGCTGTCAAGAACACCATGAAACCTTGTCGAGAGCACTGTGTACTTGGGTCTAGCTCCCTGCGTCCTGGGTTCTCTGCCACAAGGCTGTTATTATAATTACGTACACACCCCAAGCGTTTTGCGTGTAAACGTACGTACACGCACTATCCCTAACCCTGTCCTTTTCCTCAACCGTAAATCTTATCGAATCCCTAAATCTGCCCCCTACCCTTTCAACGAAAAACAGTAGGAAAATGAAAGAAAATCTGAAAGAATAATTAATTCAGGCTGTTGTTAGGAGTATTTCGGGAGGAACTCTCTAGCTCTGGAGTCACAATAGGCTTTAAAATACGTATCTCTAGCGCCCAAAAACTTGGGGCTCCGTACGTACTTGTAATAACGTTCCTGCCAAAATCATTTCTAACAAAAATGTGGAAAATACAATTGATGTTGCAATGTCACTTGTGCACTTTACAAAGGTCGCTGCCTTTGCCGCTCATTATCCTATCTTAAACAGTTTCTTGTGATGCCTTGTGATGTGTCTCAGTGTTCCGTTCACAACATGGCTAGGAAATCAATAGAACTCTAAGTAATCTCAAATGACAGCCGTGACTAGAGAAGGCAAATATCAGGTCTTTAAGATAACCGGAAGTAACATTTTATCTAAATATTAGAAGAAATTTTTTGTTAATCTCTGTCAGTCTGTCGGTCTCTTTCTTTCTCTCGCTCTCTCTCTCCCTCTCTCTCTCTCTCTCTCTCTCTCTCTTTCTTTTTCTCTCTATCTCTCTCCCTCTCTCTCTCTCTCTCTCTCTCTCTCTCTCTTTCTATCTCTCTGGATATACACCAATAAAAAAAGAAGACAAACAGAGGCAAAAAGTATGGCAGACAAATTTCTTTCTTGAGACTTCAGATCTGCCAGGGTAGATTTCGGGTAGCTTGCTGGAAGATTAGTCATTTTAAACCCCTGCTGGTTCTGACAGTTCTGGAAGTAAGTCAAGGTCTCTTACATCTCTTACATCATTGGTGTTGTTGGAGGAATGATCACTCAGTGTATGCTTTTGGTGGGAGAGTAGAGGTTCACAGTTATTTTATTTCTGTCTCTCTCTCTCTGTCTCTCTGTCTCTCTCTCTGTTTCTCTTTCTCTCTATCTCTCTCCCTCTCTCTCTCTCTCTCTCTGTTTCTCCTTCGCTATCTCTCTCCTCCCCCCCCATGTCTCTCTCTCTCTCTCTCTCTCTCTCTCCTCTCTCTCTCTCTCTCTCTCTCTCTCTCTCTCTCTCTCTTTCTATCTCAGATACATAAAGAAAAGTTTAACATACCTAATTATGTCACGTTAGAAAAACACATTTATTTCACGATTTGTCATCGTTAACTCGATGCTCCCACAGACTACCGTAACCCTCCTGGCGTGTCACCAAACACCCAGCAGTCAGGTGGTTTTCAGCTCTACTGACATCGCCAATCTGTTTACCAATAAATCCAGACTTCATTCTGAATGATCCATATAATTATCTTGCTAGTACTGTAGACATCTCTCAGCTACACTGATTGAAGAGTATTAGTTTGGGTGCTGGATATACACCAATAAAAAAAGAAGACAAACAGAGGCAAAAAGTATGGCAGACAAATTTCTTTCTTGAGACTTCAGATCTGTCAGGGTAGATTTCGGGTAGCTTGCTGGAAGATTAGTCATTTTAAACCCCTGCTGGTTCTGACAGTTCTGGAAGTAAGTCAAGGTCTCTTAGATCTCTTACATCATTGGTGTTGTTGGAGGAATGATCACTCAGTGTATGCTTCTGGTGGGAGAGTAGAGGTTCACAGTTATTTTATTTCAGGTTATTGTGGTCGTCGACGTCGGCGTTGTTGTAGCTGTTGTTCTGGTTTTTTGTTGCTGTTGTTATTGCTGTCCTAGTTGTTGTTTGCTGTTATTGTTGTTGTTCCTGTTGTTGTTGTGTTGTTATTACATTGTTGATGATGATGATGGTGGTGTTGTTGTCGATGTTGTCGCTGTTATCATCGTTGTTGTTGTTGATGATGTTGTTGTTGGTGATAATGATGATGATGTCATTGCTGCCGTTATCGTTTTTGTTGATGATGAATATGTTGTTGTTATTGCTGATTTGTTGATGATGATGATGTCGTTGTTGTTGTGGTTATTGTTGTTGTTGTTATTGTTCATGATGATGTTGTTGTTGTTGTTGCTGCTGATGATGATGATATCGTTGTTGTGATTACTGTTGTTTTTTTTTTTTAATTAAACTTAAGATTTACTGGACGAAGATCTGGATATTTCATCAAGGTAGAAATAAAATTTCAGAACCTTCAGATTGATTTTCCACTGATTTCCTCAAGTAAGAGTAAGGAAGTAATTCAGGCGCCGAGATTCTAGTGTTTTCTTTAGTATTCTAGAGTGGCAGATTTTTATATTTTTTTCTGTTAGCCTTTATGTTTTAGGTATTTCGGCACAGGTAGAGGGTTAGTCGGTGTAGGTACAGACTCCTTAAACTGGACGGGATAAGGGACTATAGGCAGAAATGTTGCCGGCTACTCTCAGCACCTGTCTTCTCTACTCAGTTCATCAAGCTACCGGAACGCGAATTCAATGGTCTGGACAAAGAGAACGCAAAAAAAAAAAAAAAAGACAATAGTGTAGAGAAAATATTTATCAGGCCCGAAACAGACCACTTTCAGTACTGTGACTTCTCTCAGGTTCCCGCAATGGATCCCTATGGATCCCGATGATACTCAAGATTAGGCAAGAACTCATTTGTCTTTCATTTGTCTCTGCGGGACATTTCAACTTATCAGTAAATATCGCTCTCTTTTTATTTGTCTGTTTGCCTGTCTGCATGTCTGCCTGTCTGACTGCCTGCCCGCTTATCTGTTTCTCTCTCTGTCTGTCTGTCCCTTCCCTTTCTCTCTCTCCCCCTCTCATTCTCTCTGTCTCTGTCTCTTTCTCGGTGTCACTCTCTGTCTCTCTCTCTGTCTCTCTCTCTCTCTCTCTCTCTCTCTCTCTCAATGCTCAAAACCAACATTGTACAACTATAAATCACCTCAACAAAGCCAGTCATACAGAATATGTTTCGGACCTTACTACACATCAGAACTTACCAATACCATACCGACAGCTAACATTCACCCCTCAGGTACTTTTTCTTTCCTCCAGGAGACAATGCATTATTTCTTCCTTCTACTCATTTACTGCACTGGTTTTCTTTACTCACATTCTGTTGTACTGGGGAGAAAGGAGAACATAGCATGAACACCAGCGACATTCCCTGTGCATTTTTCTGTCCAGTGCTGGGAGGAGTTAGGTGCAAGTGCACTTACAGCTGACCATTCAAAACACCCAACTGTCGAATTCCCCAGGCCTCGGCTTGCACGGAAACAAACTTTCGGAGAGAAAAAAAATGTGAGAGCTGTTCCACTTTGGTGGAACAAAAAACTGGATTTATTACAGAAAGAAAGAAAGAAAGACAGAATGAAAGAAAGAAAAAAGAAAGAAAGAGAGAAAGAAAGAAAGTCAGGAAGAAAGAAAGAAAGAAAGACAGAAAGACAGAAAGAAGAAAGAAAGAAAGAGAGAAAGAAAGAAAGTCAGGAAGAAAGAAAGAAAGAAAGACAGAAAGACAGAAAGAAGAAAGAAAGAAAGAGAGAAAGAAAGAAAGAAAGAAAGAAAGAAAGCAAGAAAGAAAGACAGAAAGAATGAAAGAAAGAAGAAAGAAAGAAAGAAAGACAGAATGAAAGAAAGAAAAAAGAAAGAAAGAGAGAAAGAAAGAAAGTCAGGAAGAAAGAAAGAAAGAAAGACAGAAAGACAGAAAGAAGAAAGAAAGAAAGAGAGAAAGAAAGAAAGTCAGGAAGAAAGAAAGAAAGAAAGACAGAAAGACAGAAAGAAGAAAGAAAGAAAGAGAGAAAGAAAGAAAGAAAGAAAGAAAGAAAGCAAGAAAGAAAGACAGAAAGAATGAAAGAAAGAAGAAAGAAAGAAAGAAAGACAGAAAGACAGAAAGATAGAAAGAAAGAAAGAAAGAAAGAGAGAGAGAAAGAAAGAGGGAAAGAAAGAAAGTCAGGAAGAAAGACAGAAAGAAAGGAAGAAAGAAAGAAAGAAAGTCAGGAAGAAAGAAAGAAAGAAAGGAAGAAAGGAAGAAAGAAAGAAAGAAAGAATGAAAGAAAGAAAGAAAGAAAGAAAGACAGAAAAAAAGAAAGAAAGAAAGAAAGGAAGAAAGAAAGTCAGACAGAAAGAAAGAAAGAAAGAAAGACAGAAAGAAAGAAAGAAAGGAAGAAAGAAAGAAAGAAAGACAGAAAGAAAGAAAGAAAGAGAGAAAAAAGACAGAAAGAAAGAAAGACAGGCAGAAAAAATGAAAGAAAGAAAGAAAGACAGAAAAGAAATTAGAAAAGAAAGAAAGAAAACAGCCAGATGGATGGAGGAAAGGCAGAAGAAAGAAGAGTAATTATGTTATGTCTGCACCAGCAATATTCCCGGATGTCCAGTACACTAACACTGGTCTCTGGGCATTGGCCGAAACAAAACAAAAAACATCGTATCAAGATGAAAGCACCGACCATTCTAATTTAACCCACGCACCAGCATCCATTTTGAAAACCCTGACAGGTAGCTGGACACGCCATTGTTACTACCTCATCACCATCACCATCATCAGCATCAGCAACATCAAACTGTGTTCATATCAAAGAACCACCCAGAAGACGGGACGGGGTACCGCCAGCAAGGAAAAGTAAAAAAACAAGCCTCCCACAGGGAGCTTGGCAGAAAGCACAATGCAGGTGAAGACAAAAATTCTGAGCCCAACAAAAGGCTGGCTTTCCACGCCCGCTCTCGGGAATAAACGACTAAGTAGGAAAACAGAGAACTCCTGCTGTGAGGTGATAGAAAGATAAGGAAGGCCTCTGAAATCCCGTTAAGCAACTAATGACTTTGAAGTACGCACAGTTCGCTGACATTTCGTTCTGATTTCGCTTCGCCCAGAAACACTGGCGGTACAGCCGGAGCGTCTAAACGCCAGAACTCACCACGTGCAAAACGAATCTTGGTACTCAGCCGAACTTTTGGCATTCTGACGTACATGTAGGTTGAACACCATGACTCATGTTGAGTCTATTTCCAGATCAAAGGGAAGTCACGGCAATGAACGCTTTATCGGTGCGTTTTGTGATGTTTAATTAAAGTTATTTATGTCACAAATATTGTGTGGCATCAGATCATTAGTAATTATATTATGTTAGTAAAATAGTTATATTAATTGATTGAAACGAGCCACTAGTCATTGGTTATTAAACGAAATATTGAATGTCCGTTGCGGTATTTGGTTTACTGGTTGATAGGCATGCAGTTGGACAGGCAGACGAACGAACAGATGGACGGACAGACAGACAGATAGATAGATAGATAGATAGATAGATAGATAGATAGATAGATAGATAGATAGATAGATAGATAGATAGGTAGACAGACAGACAGACAGACGGGTGGATGGATGGATGGATGGATGGATGGATGGATGGATGGATGGATGGATGGATGGATGGATGGATGGATGGATGGATAGATAGATAGATAGATATAGATAGATAGATAGATAGATAGATAGATAGATAGATAGATAGATAGATAGATAGATAGATAGATAGATAGATAGATAGATAGATAGATAGATAGATAGATTGATATATAGATAGATATTAAGTTCAAATAAAGTAATTTCGCTTGAACGAGTTCACCGACCCCTGTCTAGGTACTTGACCATAATGGCAAAGCAACTCATTACTGAAGCCATCTGGTGCGTGTGCACTGCCCGTAAATTACCTGTCACTTGTTTAGTCCCCAAGTGTTCGGAAAAATGAGATTTAATAAAGATTCTGAGTACCTGGTGTGTGGACAAGCCAACCAGTGACTGGAGGTCCTCGAAACGTCCTCTACAAACCAATAGGGGCATTTTCAAGTACTTTTGAATTGATCTGAAAGTACTCACATACTAGGCAGTTCAGTATTTGTTTCCTCTTAACTCAACTATTTTCTCTAATCGGACAGACAAGCTGAATATTTACTCGGACTCGTCCGATCCGGTCTGATTCGTCTATAAACGTGCGTTCGGAGGGGGAAGAGAGTTGCCCTCTGCATTTGAAAAACTCACAGAGAGGAGAGAAGGGGTTGTTGTGTAAAGAGCTCGTACGTTTTTCACTTACGGTGATGAATTAAAAATTCTAGTTTTGTTTTAACGTTTTTAACAAAAATAAGGTGTGCAACTGTAAAAATTAAAAAGTCAAAGGATTTTTTTCATGTTTCTAATGACACAAAGTGGCACGTACAGGTTCAGAATATCAGGGTCTTATCATGGACTCTCGACATCTTAATGACCGTGCGCTCACACAAGGGAGGAGGGCGGGGGGGGGGGGGTTGAAGCCAAGCATAAAAGCGTGCCAGAGTGGAAGAGGTTCAAAAATCGCCCAACTGGAGCATCCCTACCACGTTTGGCCCCAGACAGATAAACAATCATTCAGTAAGAGATTTCAACGGATTAAACTGACTTTCTTTGCTTTAGCTTAAGTTACCTCGTTGTACGCTGTAAATTCCGGCATCTCAGTGTAATAATTTGACACAGAACAGTGACTACTTCAATTAAAAGGTGACATATCCTGGTTAAAATCTGTCGCGCCAGCGTAGCTTGAAGTTGGAGCTCACGAGAGATGTAACGGTGTGAGGTGATGACTGTTTAACTTAAACCATAACCACTTAAGTCGTCTCGGAAATGAAACAATTTACAACATCAGTTGGGACGTAGAGTAGTGCGCTATGAGGACGTTTTCCCATGGCCTTGAACCATCAGCATGGCTAAGGGGTAGCAGTTCTGGTTTAAGTCTCAGGGCCGTTCTCCTGTCATGAATAGGTCAAGAGTCCTTTTTTTCTCGGGAGGGGAAGGGGGGTGCAGGTCTTCTTCGCATCCAGCCTGAAAAGAAGGAAGAGACTTTTTTTTTTTTTAAATAATGGACCCCCAAGTGTACCAGAGACAGCTAACACGAAGTCGAAGAGATATAAACGACATTACGGTTTACGTCCGTCTTCAGCTCTCGTTCTTGATAAGAAGAGCAAATGCAGCACCCGCTTCTCTTTGGTTAGGCAGCATTGGAAAAACGAAATGAGAAATTATGCCTTATGTCTTTGGGGTCCTACAGACAAGAGAATAACATACACAGATATATTCTGCATCGGGAGCTTCAAGGACCATATTTTCAGAGAATGTTTCTAAGAAATTGTTCAAATACACGCAGTTTTTACATATTACTAATCTTATCCAAAACAAGCAACAACAACAACAACAACAAAAAAAACCCAGAAAAGTGCAGGGCGAGGTTGACAGGAAGTACGAGTACTTTATATAGGGCAGTGAGTACCTAGCACTTTCCGTGCTGATGCCTGATCTGTGTCAAGGTATACACTCTCAAATTGATGTAAGTTCCCGATGTTTAATGTTTAAACACCTTTCGCCTTACTGACGGTATTGCCCAGCACGTAAGATTTGTGCCAGCAGGTAAGAGGATCACTAGTCTATCAGTTACAGCACCACAGATCTATGGGTGTATTCCACTTTGTTAGGCTGACGGTAATAGAACTAAAGGTATTTTAATAGCCTAGGATGTCACATGACACAATTTGAGGGTGAGCCCAGTGAAAACATCTTGAATTTAATAACATCATTTTGTAAACAGGAGAAAAACACAGATGAAATCCATTAATGGCAGAGAACTGCAGAAAATAATGTTTCCTTTCTAAGATGTTTCATTACAGGTGAAGCAAAACAAGAATTATATGTATTGTGTGCTCGTCATTGGCAGAAAACTGTTCAGCTAATCCTCTTTCGCTCCAAATGGGGAACAAAACTCATGTGTTGGAAGATGATTTAGAAACAAATAGTTCTGTAAATCTGTGATCTTTTTTCTGTCTGCTTTAATGTGATGTATAGAAAAAAAAATGGATGATTTCACAACTCTGGGAATTAAAATTAGCTGGAACTCTGATAGAAGAGAGAAGAGGGAAGGAAAGGGCAGGAGGGGGGGGGGAAGTGTATGTTGAATAGACGATGATCACTAAATTTGTAGTAAGTTATAAATGGCGCAAATCTTCCCTAAGTCAGATGACTATGCGTCTTTGTCCCATTGTGAAACTTGAAAAAGTCACACTCTGCTGATCACAGAACGTTTGATCCTCGAAATCTGTATTGTTGTAACAAATAATGTTGGTCATAATGAGGTTAATTGTCTCGCTTGACACTTCAAAGCTTACTTTGCATGGTTTGTGTCTTGTTTAAGTAAAAAACGTTGGACGGATGACTGACTTTAAGACGCAGAAAGATAAACTCAGACATCTGAGGGTATTCAAAGCATTTAGCACTCAGAGGAGAAATAGAAATAAGAGGTGTTTAAACTTTTCACAGTCGGATTTATGAGTTAAGATTGTACTTAACGCAAAGATGTTACCTTCAGCAACAGAATGATTGATGTCTTTGATGGTCATATGTAAACAGGGATTTGCTTTCTAACACTGGGTCCCAGCTTCTGACTAACAGGGAAGAGCTGAGGGTAGATATACATCGTTCCGTTGGCCAAGCCTATCTCTGCCATTTCCAGTTCATGGAATTAGTATTCAAGCTCAGCTTCTCTGCCTCTTTCACAAACAGCGTAACCCTTCACTACACTCAGAGAATGTGCTGCTACTTTCAAAAAATGTGAAACTTGTTATTACACTACACTCTGCTACAACCAAGGCCACAATGAAGATATTATTCGCGCCTTCCGCGTGATAATTTACTATACTGCGCATAGCAAAGTTGCAGTAAATAAACGTTAAGGCAAACCAGTCCTGATTTCACTGCTTCAGCCTTGCAAGTCTATTGCAAATCTAATAAATTCCTCTCTGTTTGAGAACTATTTTTGCCCCAGTTTTCTGAAAGATTGGATTACCCGCGAGATGACTAACAAGCATACTTTAGCGTTAACTTGAGACCATAATCATCAGTGGAACAAACGAATGAGTCAGAAGCTCCAGCCATTTATCTCTACGGCATCACCATTTCCTCTTTAACATCTCCCTGTAGATGGTAACTCTGGGCAGAAACGACCTACAGTGGTATGTTTCTCGTCTTCATCGTAAATCAATAGTGCTCGGAAACTAAGATGTGAATATACTGAAGTTTCTTGGCTAGTTTTTCTGTCTCGCTCACCCAAGTTCATCCTTTATCCAAGTTGATTATGGTAGTGAGCACTGCTGGCTGGAAACGTGATCAGCACCCTATGCAATGAAATTAAAACAGATGTTCTGGGCACACCAACTCGTGCAAAATTTAATAATCTGAACATTTCACACGGAATGTCTGCTATATTTGCACATAACACCCGGGATTGTTTTTGAATAGAATCTGATTTGTTTTCCGCTGGAAACATACTATAAATTAATTTTGAGGGAAAGATACTCCTAAGCACTTGAGATCCTCCATGAGCTTGTATACCTGATGTTGGTGCCTAATGTGGTACGGCGAGAATAATTATTATGACTCCTGAAGACTGTCGATTTTCAAAAACGTGCATTACAGGTTTAAAATGACAAATCTATTGTGGTTTAGGAGTTTGCTCCACATTTTCAGACTGTATTATATAAGTGTGAATTCGTAATATTGATACTAATGACATTAATTATATTGTAATACCTATATTATGTTCACTTAATACATAAATGCATAACCTGTATTCGTTTAAAATAATTATATCAAGTAAAAAAATCTTTAAAGATCCACAATATTTTATAATCGGTGTTTTTTTCTTCAAAGTTTGCATTTTCAGACTTACGCTACAGCCTCATCTTTCCGCCTAGTCCCTGACATCTGAAACGTCTTAAAGGTTTTGAGGCACCTGTGATAGCATCCGGGTCACCTGGAGCTAAAGTAAACTAAATGATGCTTGAAAGTTAGCTGTAACAGTTGATGCAAATTTCAGCACGTTATGATGGGGAGAGTCAGATGAACTGATCGTCTACCCCTTAAAAAAACGAAACTGTCTCGAACTGTTGTAGAAATAAATAACAGGATCCGATGAACAATTAATACTAACTTTAATAACTGTAAACACGAGCTGATATCCACAAGTTACTTACACCTAGCAGGGAAGGCACTATAATATATCTGACCACGACTAGATTTACACCTACGACCTGCATCCATGGTTTGCACACCCTATCCTACTCGCCTGGCCCTCCTTATATATATTCTGTCCAGGAACGTTCAGGAAGCGGCTTTACCGCCCCATAAGCACGAGACAGACCTAGATCGTTCGGGACACATACAGGCCACCCAATCGTACACAGACACGTCACAGCATTACATCACTCAAGGTCGACCTAGCGTAATCTCGGACACTGCAGTATCTTCCAGACGCTTCTAGATTTTCTACAGTGAGACAAACAAGCCACACAGCGACATCAAAGGGAAATACCGGCCTTGCTGGCGAGAGGGGGGGAAGGAAGGTCGCCGAGTGAGACGCGTCATGCAGGGGGAAGGAAAATATCGATCGTTCAACTAGTGGGACGCTACACAACTCCCCAATTTAAGTTGAACATTCTTCAACTATCTACATCATATAAAAGCGTCTACACTATCATAAAATACGTATCGTTTCCAATCTTACAATAGACATTGCTAATACTGTACTAGGTGCCTTCCCAATATCCTAAGTACAATACAATAACCATAGTATCCTTGTAACACTAATACAATCTCATTACAATATCATTGCAGTACCATTACAAAATCCTGGTCAACAGTAGACCTACTATTATAAACAATACAATACCACCACTGTGGTGAAACGATGGTCAATGATACTATTAAAAATCATACCATGGTGAAACGATGGTCAATGATACTATTAAAAATCATACCATGGTGAAACGATGGCCATCGAGTACAAAATGCTTCGTGCACGAACCGTAGCACATAAACGTTATGCATAACAATGATTGTCCTAAAAACCAAATGCATAAACTCATAGATACAATGGCAAAAAATACCAATACATATCGACCACTGATCAGGGCCTAACTTCATCATATCAGATCAAACAAATTATAACAAAGCAATACCGATACTGCCCAAGCTTAGGCCACTCGTAAATTACATCAATGCAACGTACAAAATCTCTGCTTGCTCGCAGTTCCCATTTGGGTTACAGTCTTCAAAAATTACATTGTCCCATTGGTAACAAATAATGAAAACATCAAAATATGACTAATACATAGTGGCTCTCTGCCGGCCAATAATTCAATACTCATTCAGATATACCGCTACAGTACAATACAGTCATCCCAGAAACGTATCTAACAGGCAAAACTCTGGGTTACAATACATCTCACTGAACTTGTACTATTCAAAACACTCTACTCAGGAAGTCGGCGCCGACATTTTCCTTGCCCTTGACATACCTAATCCTGAATCTATATGACTGTAAAAATAGGCTCCATCGCAATAGCTTTGGGCTGTCAAATCTGGCAGAATTCAAATACTCTAATGACCTATGGTCAGTCTGGAGCACAAACTCCTTACCATACAAATACAAAGTAAACTTCTTTACGGCCCAAACAATGGCTAGGCATTCTCGCTCTGAGACTGAATATTTCGTCTCACGAGGCAATAGCTTACGACTGGCATATGCCACAGGATACAACTTTCCCTCATATTCTTGCATAAGAGCAGCACCCAACCCGCGATCTGATGCATCAGTTGCTAAGACAAATTCTTTTGAAAAATCTGGCAAACATAACACGGGTTTGGAAACAATGGCATTCTTCAGAGAAGTGTACGCTTTCTCCTGCACTTCTTCCCACTGAACTACATTGGGCTGACCCTTTCTAAGCAAATCAGACAGTGGTGCTGCAATCGCTGCAAAGTTAGGTACAAATTCTTGGTAATATCCCACCAGTCCTAAAAATGCTTTCACTTCCTTTTTAGTGGTGGGTCTGGGTGCATCCCGCACCTTACACACATTTTCTTCTAACAAGCCAATCATACCCTTTCCCACTGAGTGTCCAACAAAGTCCACTTCAGACGTGCCAATCAGGCACTTGGATGGTCTTGCAGTTAATCCAGCTTGGTCCATCCTCTGCAGCAATTCTTTGAGAGCCTTCACATGCTCGTCGAATGTCTCTGTATGGATCAGCAGGTCGTCCACATACGCTGTCACATTGTTCAGTCCCTGGATCAATGGCTTCACGATCCTGTTCAGTGTAGCTCCTGAGTTCATCATCCCGAAGGGCATCCGGGTGAATTCGTAATGTTCGCCCATGGTGACGAACGCTGTCTTGGGAATGTCTTGTTCCCGGACTCGCACTTGCCAGTATCCCTTGCTCAAGTCGATCCGAGAGAATATTCTTCCTCTCGACAGACTCTGGAACACTTCCGATGGGGCTGCTGTCGGATGAGGGTCGAACACTGTGATCTTGTTCAGCCTCCTGTAGTCGATGCAGACTTGGTTGGATCCACCCTTCTTCTTGACGACAACAACCGGTGAAGCATAAGCTGATGAGCTCCTGCGTATGATGCCCAGCCTTTCCATGGTGCTGAGCTCCTCCTTCAAGGAGTCGCGCATAGCATAAGGCATCGGGTATGGTCGTTGCCGAACAGGTACCTCTGATGTCAGGTCGATGCGATGTTCGCCTAACTGGCAGCATCCGGGGAGATTGGTGAAGATGCGTTGATACTCCTTCACCACGTCGCCGAGTTGTTGACGTTGTTCCGGCGTCAGCTGCGTTCCATATTGGACATCTTCGTAGCCTTCCTTCTGGTCCCAGCTCCCTAGGTCGGCAAGGTCCTCCGACGTTCCACCGTTGTCGCCTTCCAGGTCGCAGTCCTCGATGACTGTCATGCCAGCCGACTCCACATGTTGACTCTCGTCCATCACGTCGTCCTCTGCCAGCACAGTCCCAGCACCATCACCGTCGTCGTCCATCATAGCGTCGACATCTCCAGGTGTGGTGTCGCTCCTGCCGTCGTTCATCTCACACACCTCGGTCACGACAGATGCCGGTCCCATTGCCGCCGCCGCTGCTTGCGTCGTCGCTGGTGTAGTCCTGGGGATATACCTCTTGAGAAGGTTAGCGTGCAATGTCTTCTCTTTCACACCCATCTTGACTTTGTAGTCGTTGACACCGACAACCGAGACTATCTTGTATGGTCCCTTCCACTGGACTAAGAGCTTGTTGGCGTTTGTCGGCAACAGTACTAAAACTTCGTCGCCAGGGCGGAACTTCCTCTCTCGCGCCTTCCGGTCGTAGTAAGTTTTCTGTCTACCTTGTGCCTTCGAGAGCTCTTCCGTAGCCAACTTCCACGTGTCCTCCAGCCGCTCGCGTAGTTCCATGACGTACTGGTAACTGGTCTTTGTCTCCGCCTCCTCTACATCCTTAGTCCATAATTTTCGCAAGATGTGCATCGGTCCTCTCACCGTTCTTCCATACAGCAACTCGAATGGGGCGAACTTTGTCGATTCTTGGGGAACTTCACGATACGCGAAGAGCAGCGGGTTAATGTATCGGTGCCACTGCTTAGGTTGCTCCGCGCACAGTCGCCTCAAGGTCTTCTTCAGTGTGCCATTAAATCGCTCCACCAGCCCGTTGCACATAGGGTGGTAGACTGTGGTGGTCGACTGTCGAATTCCCAGTAATCCGTTCGTTTCTTTCATGACGTCCGACATGAATTGAGTCCCTTGATCAGATAAGATCTCCTCGGGCACACCCAAACGGCTGTAGATATTTACTAAGCCTTCTGCTACTGTCTCCGCGTCAATCTTCTTCAAGGGGGTAGCTTCAGGGTAACGAGTAGCGTAGTCTACGTATACCAGGATATACCGATATCCGCCTTCACTTGGGGGGTCAATAGGTCCTACTAGGTCCACGGCCACTCTCCTAAATGGGATGTCTACCACTGGCATACTCTGCAAATGCACCTTAGGAGTCGCTCCCTTGTTCACTGTTCTCTGGCAGATGTCACATGAGCGGCAGTATCTCGCGACGTCGCCTTCAATACCAGGCCAGTAAAAGTTGCTCATCACCCTGTCCTTCGTTTTCTTCACGCCGAGATGTCCTCCGACGATAGAATCATGGGCAACGCTCAGTACATACTCCCTCAGTTTCTCGGGTAGTACCACTTGTCTTGTAATCGTAGCCTGTCTTATGTCCCTATAAATCCGGTACAGTACACCTCCGTGTCTCTCGAAGTGTACGGACTTGTTGCCTCTGTTGGTCGGAATTTTCTTCTGCCCCAACTTCTTGAGGTCTTCGTCTTCTTCCTGGAGTCGGATGAGTTCCTTCCTATCCACTCCCGCGTGCCGTTCTGCCCTCGGCACCCTCAGCGACGTAGAGTGGTCCTTCCTCTTCTCCTGGGCCCTCGTGGTCACCGCTCCTACCATCACCTCAGTATCAGGGTCGTACGGGTCCTTCGCTCCGTCCACGTTCCCGACTACTAGGTCGCAGATGGTCTCCGGGAGACACAGTGCCGTCACTCTGCCCGTCAGGTAAGGCGTTCTCACGTCGATAATGGCTTCCTCCGCCGCTAACAAGGAGTTATCGATCCTCGCGATAAGTTTCTTCCCACCGGTGAGCTGTCCGTCGTCCACCAGTGATCGCCGCACCACTACACCTTCACAGCCGGTATCTCTTAGGACGTCTACCGCTCGATTTCCAATCAAGCCCTTCATCACTGGTAACTTCAGCTTCTCCACGGTCCTTCCGTCACTGCATCCTCCGCACGTAACAGGCACCGCTAACTGGAGCTTCCCGTCCTTCATTACCGCTTGAACGCTGATGCTGGTGTCAGCCGTCGTCGCATCCTGTCTCGACGACTCGTCCGCCGCTATCACTACGGCCGCCGCCGCCTTGTTCGGCTTGCCTCGCCCCGTATCCTTCTGGGCTGGACACATTCTCCGAACGTGGCCTGGCTTTCCACAAAGGTAACATCTGAACTCACCTTTGTCTTTTGTCCTTGCACGACACTCCCTCGCCTTGTGTCCCGGCCTCTGGCACCTATAACAGACCTGTAGACTTCTGTCTCCGTTGGCTCTCCGTAGCACTGGCCGGCTCTGCAGTCTGGCGCTCCCGCTGAGTGTCCGGTTCCTCGCTACCAGGTACGCCTCCGCCGAGTCTGCGACGTCCTGTAGCGTCTTTGGCTTCCTCTCCCTCACATGGGTCGCAAGGTCTGGTGGGCAAACATCCATAAACTGCTCTCTAACGAACAGGTCCCTCACTCCCTCGTAGGTCTTCTCCGTCTTTGATAGCTTTATCCACCTCTCTAGGTAAGTCTTGATCCTAGTAAGAAACATCCCGACATCTTCTCCATCTTCAGGCTTACCTTGTCTGAACATGAGTCTGTAACCGTCCTCTGACAGGTTATACCTCTTCTGCAAAGCTTCCTTGACTTTGTCGTAGTCCTTGGCCCTCATCAATCGGCAATCGACAGAAGCACTCCAGAGCTCTCCCAGTCAGCAGGGCAGACAGTGATGTCGTCCAGGTGGATCTAGGCCAGTCCGCTGTCTCGGCAAACCTCTCAAAACGAAGTAGCCAGCTATCAAGGTCGTCCTTCCCATCCTGAAATGCAGGTAGCTTGGGTCTCTTGGAACTGGCGTGGTCGCTGGTCCCCTGCGTCGACTCGCCTCCACGCTGATGGCGGATCCTCTCCATCTCCAGCTCGTGGTTCATCTTCTCTCTTTCCAGCTGAGCCTGTCGTTCTGCCTCCCTCTCCTGAGCCTCTCTTTCCATCTTCAGTTGCTCCGTGCGCTCTTGCCTCTCTCTTTCCTCCCTTAGGCCTTCACGGATGTAGTCCTGTCTCTCCTTCCCAGTGAGCTCCAAGGCGTCTGCTTCCTGGCCAAGCCTTCCAATAGCCTCTAACATGTTGTGGATATCCTCGATGATCTTTACACACTTTACTGTACTTTAGAAACACTTCGATGGTCTGAATTGAATCTGTTCTGATCTAATCGGATCCCGGACGAGCCCCCAATATGTAACAGTTGATGCAAATTTCAGCACGTTATGATGGGGAGAGTCAGATGAACTGATCGTCTACCCCTTAAAAAAACGAAACTGTCTCGAACTGTTGTAGAAATAAATAACAGGATCCGATGAACAATTAATACTAACTTTAATAACTGTAAACACGAGCTGATATCCACAAGTTACTTACACCTAGCAGGGAAGGCACTATAATATATCTGACCACGACTAGATTTACACCTACGACCTGCATCCATGGTTTGCACACCCTATCCTACTCGCCTGGCCCTCCTTATATATATTCTGTCCAGGAACGTTCAGGAAGCGGCTTTACCGCCCCATAAGCACGAGACAGACCTAGATCGTTCGGGACACATACAGGCCACCCAATCGTACACAGACACGTCACAGCATTACATCACTCAAGGTCGACCTAGCGTAATCTCGGACACTGCAGTATCTTCCAGACGCTTCTAGATTTTCTACAGTGAGACAAACAAGCCACACAGCGACATCAAAGGGAAATACCGGCCTTGCTGGCGAGAGGGGGGGAAGGAAGGTCGCCGAGTGAGACGCGTCATGCAGGGGGAAGAAAAATATCGATCGTTCAACTAGTGGGACGCTACATTAGCAAACGATCCTTAGGATTAGATCTATACTCCATTAAAGAGACTATTCCCTAGCTCTTTCCACTCTCTGTCATTTATAACGGCCGCTCAACCAGTTAGGGTAGAAAAGGGCAAGTTAGAAAATACAAACTTCACAAACTCTCAGCTACTGAAGACATGATGCATGAACTACATGTATTTTGAAAAAGCATAGAAAACATGTAGGGTACCACTAGTGATTGGCAAAAAGTTAACAAAGTAAACACGTTATTATTTATAAACAAATGCACGCACAAGACACGTTCATTTAACTGCAGAAAGGAAACCCCTATAAAGTCAGATTTGTCCCCTCAGACAACCACTCCCGTGTGGAGATTTCAAATCTTCTGAAAAATGCAAATTAAAAACAAGAAAATCCGTTCGTTTTTTTTTCTTCACCCCGTTCGAGTTTGAGTTTGGGTTCAAATGCGCCTCGGCATGCTAAGAGCCACATTGCACCTTTCACGGTTTTAATTTTTTCCCGATTGCAGAACACCATCTTTG
>OZ007571.1:9141443-9143943 GCA_963931925.1 Onchidella celtica | reverse complement strand
AATATCTCGGAGGGTCTTTGTGTACATTGCGCACATTAAAAATGCACATTGCACACATTAAAGATACTTTAGCAGTTGAAAGTCGAGAAGAGCAGGTCGAACATGGCCGTTGAGCGGGCAAAATTCTAAAAAACTAATCCCTACCACAAAAACACACAGAAACAAGAAACATTTTTTAAAAAAACAAGAAAGTGAGCTGTAAATGCCAAGGCCAGAGAATCTCCTAAGGTCAAGGCTTTTATCATCGACATGCGCTATTTTAGCTTACGAGTGGCTGAAACCTCGTACAAGGGGGGCGGGGGTCGAGAAAAACGTTCATGGGGGAAGGAGGGGTGGGGGGGGGGGGGATAGCGGCAAAATTTAGCGTAGGTGCCCATGTGGCAACCTACCGAATCCGACACTTAGGATCAGCGTCATTGCACTTATAAAGTAACGTCGTACCTTCGCAGATCCGCTAGTTACGACATCGTACCGACGTCAGTTTGATGTCAGAAACCAGCCCCTATGGTAATCCTATCAATCTTACTGAAATCTGACGTAGACTTCCTTAGGGTTACCAGCTGGGTACTTTATAGATAGGTCTCAAAGGGGAAAGGGTGAGATGGTTTGCAGGTGAGTCTTGAGGCACGAAGAAAGATGACTTACCTATCGCTGTAGAACGTCTACCCGTGTCCCGACACTCACTATCAGATTATCTGCACTTGTGTCGCTCAGTCAGTAATCTCAGATACTCAATTAGAAATGTAGGCGTTTCTCTTCTGTCCTGACCCATAAATCAGTTGAGTTTTTTTTTTTTTTTTTGTCCGTTAACGTTTCGTCCTTTGCTTTCATTTCCTTGACTTTTCTTTTTTTTGTTTTTGTTTACCATTTCTCTTTTTTCCTACCTCATCTTGCTCCTTTTCATACAAGTTGTCGTTCTTTCCTTCCTCCTCTCTCTCTCTCTCTCTCTCTCTCTCTCTCTCTCTCTCTCTCTCTCTCTCTCTCTCTCTCCCTCTCTCTCTCTCTCTCTCTCTCCCTCTCTCTCTCTCTCTCTCTCTCTCTCTCCCTCTCTCTCTCTCTCTCTCCCTCCCTCTCTCTCTCTCTTATTCTCCCTCTCTCACTCACAAACTCTCTCTTTTTCTCTCTCTCTCTCACTCACAAACTCTCTCTTTTTCTCTCTCTCTCTTCCTCACAAACTCTCTCTCTTCTCTCTTTTCTCTCTTCTCTCTCCCTCTCTCTCTCCCTCCCTCTCTCTCTCTTATTCTCCCTCTCTCACTCACAAACTCTCTCTTTTTCTCTCTCTCTCTCACTCACAAACTTTCCCTTTTTCTCTCTCTCTCTTACTCACAAACTCTCTCTCTCTTCTCTCTTCTCTCTTTTCTCTCTTCTCTCTCCCTCTCTCTCTCCCTCCCTCTCTCTCTCTCTTATTCTCCCTCTCTCACTCACAAACTCTCTCTTTTTCTCTCTCTCTCTCACTCACAAACTCTCTCTTTTTCTCTCTCTCTCTTACTCACAAACTCTCTCTCTCTTTTCTCTTCTCTCTTTTCTCTCTCTCTCTCTCTGAACGTTTTCTTGCTTTTCTTTTTCTCATATCTTTCATCCGTCTCCCCTTTTCCCTCCTCTTCTATTCTTCGTTCTTCTGATCTGGGTAAGACAATGTCACGGTTACCTGGACATCACAACCCCTTCTCCCACCCCCACCCCCATTGCCTATTGCCAAACCGCCCCCACACACACATTATTCTAACATTATTCTAAATCTGGCGCCTCTGGAAGCCAGAAATACCCCTGTTAATTGTGTTTACGGGTGTCCAAGTGGACATTGAAAAAACAGCAACTCTCGAAGGGGGAAACAACTCCTAGAAGCACAGTGTCCAAGTGCAGCATGGGTGGCGGGGGGCGGGTAGACTGCCCCGGGGGGGGGGGGGAGGGGGGAGGGGGAGTAGAGAAATCACGCACTGTCCCCAGCGTCATTCTGTGTCTCCAAACTGTGCGTGCAGAATCTCTGTTATCTTTCAAACAACAACTAGAATCAATCACAAACGACAAGAGGGCGAGCCATCCAGAATCTTTTTTGCCATTTTTTTTTCGAGGGGGGTGGGGCGGGGGGGGGGGGGAGATTGAGAAATACAGATGGACGTGACTGGTGTGGGCGGTGCAGCAGGGGGGGGGGATATGGGCGGGATTGGTGTGGGTGGTGCTGGGGGGGGGTGAGGATGAATAAGAGAAACATCATGGAACAAATGGCATTGAGAAGCAAGGGCAGATAAAAGAGATCATCGGAGACGGGAACACTTTGGCCAAAAGAGAAATAATGATGTGCCATGAATGTGCACCTAAGTATCAAAATATGAATGGTCATATAAATAGAACAAACCATTTTATTACGCATATTACAATTCCAGGTTATGTCTTTCTTTGCCATACAGAATTGCCACAGTGCAGCTTGTGTTATGTGAAGGAAACATGACATGTGACATATCAAGCATTATTCCAGTGTATTAGATCTGGCCTCCACGTA
>OZ007571.1:9113943-9136443 GCA_963931925.1 Onchidella celtica | reverse complement strand
GGAGGGGGGGCTTAGTTTAGCCCAGGCTCGGAACCCCTGTTTCAAGGGAAAGTTGCACAGCCTGGTCTAATGCGGTTACAATCATTATATCATTATGAAGATTACAGTACAGATATAGATTAAATGGACCAGTAAAAGTGGGGTTGAGATGTATGTATATTATGTATGTGTGTGAGAGTGAGAGAGAGTAAGAGAGAAAGAGCGAGAGAGAGAAAGAGAAAAGGTGAGGGAGACGCCGGAGAGAGAGAGAGAGCCAGAGAGAGCAAGAAAGAAAGAGCGGAGGAAGAGAGAGAAGGCGAGAGAAAGTGAGAGAAGAAGGAGAGAGTGAGAGTGAAAAGCAATGAATTACATTAGAAATGTAGAAACTAAACCCTGGAAGGGTCATTGTCTGTTCTGTGTGATACTTCCTGCTCCTATAATCTCAGGAAGATGTCAGTGGCAAAGGGTAGCCATACACAGGCCACCGAATTCGGTCACCGAGCCACTAGGCGCTTTAGGTGAGAAGAATTGCACTATATAATTTCAACAACTGCACACAGAGCCCACCTAGATTCGGTCCGTTTATATAGTGCAATTCTTCTCACTTAAAGCGCCTAGTGGCTCGTGACCGAATTCGGTGGCCTTTGTGTGGCTACCCTAAGTCGGGATTTGGCCTTACGCCAAGAAAAACTGCAGTTCACGACGCCAGTATGAGAGGCCCTCTCAGTACTTCTGAATTATTATTTTCTTTTATTCTTTCAGTGTCTCAAACTCAGTGATTAAAGACACACTGGCGTAACTGTCCACACCCACCTGAAGTATTGCTTACGTCGTATAATGTTTTCTTACCGTGAGCAGTTTAATACAACGCACCACTGACATGAACCAGATGGGACTACTATAGTTTCCCATAGTTTAATACCTCAGTGTCTTTATAAAGTGTATTAACTAATTCTGGTTTATGCAGATATTAGGTCATAAAAAGTTAGACATCTATCTATCTATCCATATATCTATCTATCTATCCTGAATCTATCTATCTATCTATCTATCTATCTATCTATCTATCTATCTATCTATCTATCTATCTATCTATCTATCTATCTGTCTGTCTGTCTACCTATCTGTCTGGCTGTTATGTACACGTGTCTATTTATCTATTTATCTGCCGCTCGGTCTGTAAATCTATCTTTGTATCTGTCTATCTATCTATCTATCTATCTATCTGTCTATGTATCTATCTATCTGTCTATGTATCTATCTATCTATCTATCTATCTATCTATCTATCTATCTATCTATCTATCTATCTATCTATCTATCTATCTATCTATCTATCTATCTACCTACCTACCTATCTATCTATCTATCTATCTATCTATCTATCTGTCTATGTATCTATCTATCTATCTGTCTATCTATCTATCTATCTATCTATCTATCTATCTATCTATCTATCTATCTATCTATCTATCTATCTATCTATCTATCTATTTATCACCGTAAGGCTATAAAGAGCAACTCCAGATTTACAGTGGACAGAACACAAGGTAATACAAAGATATCTTGGGCAGGGCCGTAACTAGGGCCCCGCAGCCCCCGCAATGCGGGGGGGCCCCCGAGGGTAGGGGGCCCCCGGACGGAAGAAAAAAAGAGGGAGAAAAAAGGAAGAAGAAAAAAGAAAAAAAGAGGGAAAAAGAAGAAAAAGAGAAGAGAGAGAGAGAGAGAGAGTCTGGAATTATCTGGGGGCCCCAGCAATTTCAGCAAAGCAGAAAAAGACAATTTAGAGACAAGAGTGTTAATAACTGTCGGGGCCCCCTCAACAAAATCGTAGCTGTCGGGGGCCCCTCAACAAAATCGTAGTTGTCGGAGGCCCCTTACTTAACTGACTCATGGTTGCCGGGGGCCCCTTAACCTGGTTTTCCGATCAAATTATAATTATGGTTAAGGCACTCGTAATAAATGGCTCTCGGCCTTTGAGTGCAAAAAAACTTGCTTTTTTTTGTTTTGGTCAAGACGATCAAGATGAACCGACTGGAATATCCCTCGGGTGCTCAAAAGCGAAAAATTAGCGAAACAAAATGAAGAGGGAATGAAAAAAATTCCGAAAATAGATGCCTTTTTTAAGCAACCCCCAAAAATGGATGAGCTTGGTAATGCCAGTGATTGTATCAACCCCAGGCCAGTGTCAGATCAAAGTCCAACTTTAGAACCTGGACCAAGCATGCAACAAGAGGAATCAAAATCCATTGGTAAGTAGCCAAGATCTCGATCTAGATCAAGATTAGATCTAGATTCTAGATATATCTAGACGTCTAGATCTAAATCTATACATGTATCTAGCTTTCTCTTGACTTAAATTCTAGTGCATGTAATTATTGAGTTGCCAGCAAAGAGACGGCAAAAATTTTGGTATAGATCTAGATCTATATTTAGAATTCTCTGAAAACACTGTGATCTTCCAGCCCAGCAAATTACGAGCACGAGATCTAGTAGTGCCGGTGTTGTTGCTATTGCTGCTGTTGTTGTTATTGTTGTTGTTTTGTTGTGTTTTCATTTTTTAAAGTTATTGTCTTTCCAATCGTAACGTAAATGTAACGTATATCACAACAAAGTATGAATTAGAAAATTAGATCTATCTATATCTATATCTAGTGATATAAGTCACTGTTTCTTTCTTTATCTCACCTTTTTTTCAGGTCACACGAAAGAAGGTAGTGTAGAACTACATGTACCAGAAATAGATCTATTAACATTGGACTACCCAACTGACAATGGTCATTTTGCCGATGATCTAACCGATGATATGAAACATTTCATCGTTCAACATGGACTTTGTCGCCCGAAATGGCCATTTCCAAGGAATACACAAAATAGAAGCTTTTCTTCTTATTTCTATAGTGAAGATTCTACACAGTTCTCACATTCTTCTAATACATGGCTTTGCTATTCACAAATACAAGATCTAGCTTACTGCCATTTCTGTTGGCTTTTTTCCCCCGACCACCGAAAGTTCGACACTCGGGATTGGCAAGGTTTGTCTAAAAAGGTCAAAGAGCATGCACTATCAGGAGCCCACATTCAAGCCTGCATAGTTGGAAACCATTGGAAACAACACAAAACAGTCGATCACAAGATCGATGCAAGTTTATCTGATGTGACTAGATTCTGGAGAGAGATTTTGAGAAGACTTGTTGAAATTATTTTGACAATAGCTAGAAATAACATCGCCCTGAGAGGAACTTGGTGCTATTTCAAATGGGAACTTTCTTTCACAGGTGGAACTGTTGGCCAAGTTTGATGTTTCTAGGAATACCCTAGTGAGCAAAAAGAAAGGGTCTACTAACTATTTAAGTCCACTTATTCAGAATGAACTTATTGGTATTTTAGCATCAAGAGTGAGATTAGACATTTTAAATGAATTGAAAAGTGCCAGATTTTATTCCATCATCATGGACACCACCCAGGACAGTTCGAAAAAAAACCAATTGAGCTTAATTTTTCGATATGTATTAGTGGAGGACAGTGTTTAAGTTCATGAAGCTTTTATCAATTTCTATCATATCCACGACCAGACATCGGAGGGCCTACAAACAGCACTACTGTCGTTCCTAAAGGAGCATTCAATTAATTTAAAACACTGCAGAGGACAGGGCTATGACGGTGCTGCGAACATGTCCGGGTCATGCCAAGGTCTTCAAAAGAGGATTATTGACTCTCAAGCAAACGCATTTTACGTGCATTGTGCAGCGCATAACCTGAATTTAGTTGTCAACGACGCAGTGAAGGAACTGTAGAAGTCAGGATTTTTTTCGATATCATTCAGCAGCTGTACGTATTCTTCGGCCACAGCATCAACAGGTGGGACATTCTCGCTGAAATCACTTCTGAGTCGGAAAGTACACTGAAAACGTTAAACCCTACACGCTGGTCTGGAAGAGTCACCTCTTTAACTGCTGTGAGACTAAGATTTCCAGATGTTTTAAAAGCTCTCAGCAAGATTGCTCTCCAGAATACAAACAAGGACACGATTCATGAAGCTATATCACTGAGGAACAAGATGGAAAATTTTGACTTCATTGTGATTCTCACAGTGCTCAGTGACGTTTTGTCCGACATCAATGTAGCATCAAAGCTGCTTCAAGCCAAAGATCTTGACTTATCAAAAGCTGTGTGTGAGCTGGATGCTGTGTTGTCCAAACTGAAGCAACATCGACAGGATTTGAGTCATTTCTGGCGAGGAGTGAAGACACTGCTCGACGATGGTCCATACCCACAACATTCAAACAGAAGAGAAAGGCAGCAGTAAAGTTTGATGATGATATCGACCCGGAGAGAATCTTCAAAGAAAAAGTGTTCTATGGCATTTTGGATACTATGATCCTGCAGTTGGAGTCTCGCTTCACAGGAACAAAGAAAATCACCTCGCTATTCAAAGTCGTGAACCCACCATCGCTTCTCACTTTACAAGAAGTTGATATCAATACTGAAGTTGACAGGCTTGTTGAAGCGTACCCTGAAGACCTGTCTAAGGCACTAGCTACAGAGCTGGTTATGATGAAGACCTCTATGGGTGATAAACTAACAGGATTGTCTTCTGTGCGACAGCTCGCAACCTGCCTGCTAGTAGATTATAAAGAGGTTGCTCCTAGCTTTCCCAACATCTGCGTTCTCCTGCGCATCTTCATGACAATCCCTGTGACTGTTGCATCCGCGGAGAGGTCATTCAGTAAGCTGAAGATTATAAAAAACTATATGAGAACATCCATGAGCCAGGAACGCTTGCAAGGTTTGGCACTGCTCAGCATTGAAGCAGAGAGAGTAAGAAAACTAGACTACGAGCAAGTAATCAACGATTTCCCGGCCATGAAAGCAAGGAAAGCACCGATGGTTTAAGGTAAGCATTATTTTATTTTTTATTTTGCTTCTGTTCATTTTACTGGTTTTTATTTTTAGTTTCAGTTGCTTGCATGGTTATTGATGCTTGGATTCTTTTGTTATGTAGTTGCAGTTGTGTTCATTTTAATTTACTTTTATTTTCTTGTTTTTTGTTTGAGGATAGTTGTTGTTGTTGTTGTTAGTGGCGGCGGTGGTGGTGGTGGTGGTAGTGGTAGTGGTGGTGGTGATGGTGTGGTGGTGGTAAATATTGTTTTATCCACTAGATTATTCCGAATAAAAAATCCACGTGACGCGCCCAACGTTCCCTGCGTACCATACGCCACTATATTTGGCTGTTTGGGCCACACGTCCTCAGCTCCGGTGCTACAGTATAAGCGAGTACATGTACATGTGTTGGGTGGGTAGGCCTATGCTTAGTCTGCGGAAGGGGTGCCCCGATAAGAAAGTTTGCGGGGGGGCCCCCGCTTGGCTAGTTACGGCCCTGATCTTGGGTGGTGTGGATGATTGAGGAGGGTGGGGCAGGAGGGGGGGGGGGGGGACCGGACAAAACAAATGTGTTTCCCATGGTTTGAAGTTGGTGCAACATTTGGTGTGAGCGGCCGCCTCAGATCGATAGGGAGAGAAGAAATCTGAGACCTGTCCAGGCCGGGTCCCCCCAGTGCTGGTCTGCGCTGACATTTGAAGAGCGCAGGTTTGGGTGGGGGGGGGGGGGGTGCAAATGTGGGTAGCAGTCGAGGCGTTCTCACAACGTGATATATGGCACGTTAAGCCCGGACGGATGGAGACAGACAGACAGACTGGCGGACAGACAGACGGACAGATAAACAGACAGCTAAAGAGACTGACAGACACAGCTACAGATAGATAGATAGATAGATAGATAGATAGATAGATAGATAGATAGATAGATAGATAGAATTTGACAGGTTAATATACACTCGGGCGCTCAAACATCTCTTACAACGAACGTTTTCTGTAAACTGCAGAATTGTTCTGCTACATTTTTCAATTTGGCATAAAACAGAAATAATTGAAATGCAAACAAACGATAGATTAATGAGTAGAAAACAATGCAGTGACTGGCGTAATTACTCTTGGAGGCAAGCTGCCCAATCAGAAACAGGTGGGTGTATGGTAAACAAAACTATAGAAATAAGAAAAAAAAGAGAAAAGGCTAAAGCTGGGTTCTCATGTATACGGAATCGGAAACGGCAACAGATACGTCAAAAACCCGTCAAGTAGTGAAATAGAAAGAATGTTTCCGCACGCCGTTTCCGTACACATGGAAACACTCTTTCATTTTACTATATGATGGATTTTTTGCCGTTTCCGTTTCCGTACACATGAGAACCCAGCTTAAGAAGAAAAACGTTGCACGAACTAACAAGTAGACACGTAAAGGCCGTCTCACGGAAAACGATGTCAATCGAAGTTCACGAAGCCAAATTCAGTTTTAACAGATCTTTATGAAATGAAATCATCCCCTAAAGGCCTGTTCACACTGGTAGGTTTTAGGAATAGAAAAAAGGAACGAGGGACTGTGTGGGAAGAACTCTCCTGGCTTTCCGTCTTTTGTTTTTCCGATTTCCCCCTTCGAAACGCTGTTGGTTTACACTGGTCCATTTTCTGAATGAGAAACGGTGCGCATCGTTTGTTTTGGTCATGTTTCGAAGAGGAAAATCGGAAAACAACTGTGGGAAAGCCAGGAGAGTTCTTCCCACACAGTCCCCCATTCCTTTTTTCTATTCCTAAAACCTACCAGTGGAAACGGGCCTTTAGAAGGACAAGGTTCTAATTCCCTTCCGTCAACTTCTGACAAATTGGTGATTGGAGTTTCATGTGCTCATAGCTTTTGATGATACGACTTTTTCTTGTTCTGTTTAGCAATACATATACTTACAAATTACACGCCGAATCCGGTTGATGCTTTGACACACAGTGGGGAACACAGACTAATAAATTAACCAGACTGGAAACACGAGTTTCGGGCTGTGTCGTTTTTTACGGAATTTCCCGACCGACGACTGTATAACCAACATGGCTGCCGCTCGGAAAATTCCGATTCTAGTTCTATCTGCAGTAGAAATTTCTTTTTATTTGTCATGATTGCTGGTACATGTATTAATTTCTTGGTGCGGAACCAAACTTCCGCGTTCAGTAGGTGCCTCAAAATGGTATCATTCAAAATTGTAGCCATGCTGAAGCGTCGGTCGCTACCTTAAACCTAATATGGCGGATGGTTCATGACCTTTCGCTGTTTTGTGACGTCACACAATGGGATCATCCAGCCTGGGTATTTTATTAGTCTGTGGTGGGGAATGCCTGTAGAAATAGTGTGTAGTGTTCAGTTCAGCCAAAAAGTGGAGATGGAACCGTGTCATTCTCATGGGATGAAATGTGCTCTATCGTAACCAGTTCTATGTGGGATAAAAAATTCTCCTTTGGTCATTACAAAATAGGAATTGAAGAGGGAATAAAACAAGTCTCGGCGAGAATGGTGTTTTTTTTTTCTTTTAATTTTTATTTACAATTATTTTGCGTCTAACACAGCATTTTGCTGCTCGTGTACACGGTCATATTTCATAGCATGGCAGGACAGAAGCCAGAATGTGCTAAATGAGTGGGAAATAAAATGTGTTAACAGGTTTAGTTACACTGAAAATAGCCGGGCTGATGTGGTAAAATGATGGGCTATCTCCCGCCTGTTGCCGTTGTAGGCGGCTCGTTTTGTTGCTGTATTTGGCTGCATTTTGCTCTAAATGGTTGTGTGTTCAGAAAGAGAAACAAGATGTGACTGATTCTCTGTAGGTGTGACGTGCGCTGTTTTTTTTCTTCAGCTGGCTGTAAAATTATTATTGATTTAAAGCAGGGGGGAAGGGGGTGGGGGGGGGGGGAGGATAGAAGCCAGCGATTGTTATTTTATCGTAATACTTATTATCATAGTGATTTTAGTATGAACTGTTGTTCGTCAGACAAACATTAATTTGGTAAATTGATGCGATAAGAATTTATGTCACAACTTGTAATATAAATTTCGAGTCATCACTGTCATATTCTAATGGAATGCATGTTGTTGTTAGTGTAGTTGTAGTTGTCGTTGTCGTTATTGTTGTTGTTGTTGTTCCTGTTGTTATTGTTGTTGTTTTGTCTTTGTCCTCTCTGTCTTTGTCCTCATAAACATCAATACATAAATTCTAAGTGATAGAAAGAATGCTGTAGTCCGTTGACTTGGGGAAATACGTGGATCACGAATCGACTTATAAATGCTTTCCTATTTCCTCTTCCCCCTCTTTCTGTCTATCTGTCTGTGTGTGTCTACGGATGGCTGTCTGTCTGTGGCTGTCTCGTCCGTGTGGTTGGGACGCTGTCTCTGTTTCTCTCTTCTGTCTCTCTCTCTGTGTTCTCTCTGTTTCTCTCTTCTCTTTCTTTCTCTCTCTCTCTCTCTCTCTTTCCTTATCTCTCTCTCTCTCTCTCTCTTTCTCTCTCTCTCTCTCTCTTTCTCTCTCTCTCTCTCTCTCTCTCTCTCTCCTTGTTACTCTTTCCTTTCCGCTGATAACTTAAAGAAAATGAAGATTACTTTAGATATTTCATAAGTGGCGGGTTGGGGGGGGAGGGGGGTGATGAAAAAAGCACGGCTAACGACCTTTCTAGTTACAGCTTTCTGTGTCTCAGGCCCAGAGAGCTTTATCTAGAAATGTCAACTGAACAGGAGACGACAAGCAGTCAGACAGGTTGATCCTTTTTCTATTGTTCTTTTGTATTTCTCTTGCCATTTTGGTAAGATACTTTCACAGATGACATGATGACATAGCACTTGTTACTTGTACGTACGCACCTCAAGCGTTTTACCACCGGACGATTACGTACACGTAGCCTACCTATCCCTCACGTACCCCGTTCTTATCCTCAACCCTAAATCTTATCGAATCCCTAACCCTGCCCCTTACCCTTCCAACCCCACACCCCCCCCCCCCCCAAAACAGGAGGAAAACAAAATGAAACTAGTTAGGCTAGTGTACTCGCCTCTGTGTACAATTTTTATTATTAGTGAACGTGCGCTCAAGGTGAAAGCCAGTGGGAAAATATCCCGGTTTCACGCTGAGTGGTCGATGCCGTGCAGAATCGTTTTTTAATAATCGCAGGGAGTTGGGGTGTAAGAGTGGGAGGATTCAGCAAATAGAACTGACTGGTTCATTCACACTTTGGCCCGGTCTACTATCAGATCTGGCCAAATGATTGTGGCCGCGACCAATCTCCGTCCAGCCAGATGGCGCACTGGTGTCACCAGCTTGTGCACACAGCCGCAGTGGCCGCTCAGATCTCCTCCGTGGATTGTGACAATCTTTCTCTTTCCTCCGGTCCCACGACTTAACGTTGGTCATATTCATAAGAATCATGCATAGCAGCAGTTGGACCTTAATACTGAGGACCAGAATGTTATTACTGAAGTTCTTCTTTGTTCATTTTTTAAATTTTAGAACGAGTGTGAAAAGGGGGCCGGGGGGGGGGGGGGAGGGGTGGCATGGTGAGACAGTTTTTTCCGAAAATAATACTATTAATAATAATAATATCGTATAAAAAAAAAAAAGAATAAATCTTCTCCTTCTGTCGTTGAAAAAAACCCCAGAAAAAAAAAAAGGCTATTCTACTCTCAGTGTCTCAGTGTCCAAAAATATTAAGAACTGCTCAAACATCGTTGCAGTTTCCATAACACAGTACAGGTAATTTCTGTGAAAACACTAGTGTGATGATGACTTATAGTAAACTGGTGACGACTAAATAACAAGATATTTATACTATCTTGCTTACTACAAACACTGGGCATGTACATTTAAATATACATATAGTAACTCACTGTGTTTTGTGGTTATGACAAACAAGCAGGATCTCGAAGAGAGGTAAATTAGATCACATAGTAAACCTACAGAAGCTTTGGCCGTCTTTGTCCGCATGCCAGGTGTCTAACAATATACTGATCTTTCCTGTCTTGGACGGGTTTATGAATTACGATTGTCTCCTAATTCTTGATCTATGTCAATCTCTCTCCATAAACCTTATTGTAAACCTTATTCGGAGCTGAAACAAACAACCCCAAAATCTGCAAATGTCCAATTAGCCAATTAGACTCGGAAACACAGAGGGAAGATCCCTCTCTCTGAGTTTGAGCCCAGCGATGAAATGTCATGAAGTTGTAAAGTCAAAATTGGGCAAAAAGAAAAAGTTGTATGTAGCGAAGCCCTGCGTGAGAAATAAAACCCAAACGATACAAAGCAAACTAAAAACTGTGGTTTTTTATGATATTTCATGAAATTGTAACTATGTCAGTTTGTGTCATCGGCCTACAGTGTTGATCCTGCATTCCTGGTGCACATCGTTGATGGTAGCGACAAGTAGTCGTATCCTGTATCATTTTGACCCAAGAGGTGCCACTTCCGAGAGTCTGAAGACCTTGGACCACTTACAGCACATCAAATGAATAGTCTATTGTACACTCTCGTGTTTCTCGGGGTTCTAAATTTGCGTGGAGTTGAGCATTACAGCCAGTTAGTAATATCGCTCACTTTACAGTTGACACACAAGGAATTCAGAAGACAGGAAAAATGAGTATTAGAAACCACATTCGAAGCAAGTGAAGCAGTGGGTAAAATGAAAATCAAATGGGAAACTCAGAATATTTATAGATATTAAAGAAAATTTAAAGCTCTATATTCGGTATGAGATCTGTATTTCTGTCATGTAGGAGAATGATGCACAGAGGGATTTCACGAGGTTACATTTTTTAGAAAAAGGCTGTCTATGTCAAAAACGGATACTGAATAAAAAATGCAACGGATGTAAAACAATCACAGGATTGCAGGGTGAGGATGAAATAATTTGACAACACAAAACTAATTCAGCAATGAATAACATCAAAAAGCCCAGCATATCAGAGCAAACACACAGATAATAATATTTATTATTTCATGAACAGCAAGACCTTCACCGATAAAGGGGTACTTTCATTTCAGTTTTTAATGAGTTAATCTGATATGTGTTTCCATTCCTGAAGCTCATGCAATCTGTGTCTTTTATGGTAAAATTTAGATTTCTTTTTTAAAAGAATTTTGATTGTCTGGAGATTCGCTCTGACTGACCTGGATGTCCGCCCCCCTCGGGTGGGGTTGGCGGTGGGGAAGTTGTGTTGACACCGCGAACCTACCGGTACGATGTTATGACCAAACTTTTCTTTAAACTGGTGCAACAACCTAGAGCTAAATTCTCACTCCAAATCTCATTTCTCTCCTCGTTGAACGAATTACTTGAGTACAATATAAATAGGATAATACAACAGTGTTTTAGTCAGATTATTTTTTGATTTTCCAAGCTGAGCTCAAATGTTCTGAGAACAATAATTAGTGCGAAATTTCAAAATGTCTAGGATCCTCTTGTTTTGCCTTGTGCGTGAAAAAATGTGAAACAATTTTAGGCATTTAATTTATATTTAATTTATATTTAATTTAATATATATAGTTGATTTACTGTATTAAGAACTGACTGCCCAGCACCCTTGCAGTTTCCATCCCACAGTACAGGTAACTACTGTGAGATATATTCAGTTCTGCCAAACATTTCATGAAAAGTATCCCTGAATTTTGAGCTCAGCTTCAGATACAAAAAAATATTGATGCTTGAATTGATAGATTCGCTTAAAAAGATGAAGCAACCTACAACTGCAAACAAATTTTCGTATGTACCGTTAGTATTGAACTCCGGCTCATAAGCCATGGCCAAAAATAAAAGAACATTTGGAAAGAAAGATACGATAAAGATGGTAGAGATCAGACTGACCATCTTGACGATTTTCCTGTCTTTGCTGGTCACTGCCTCCGCCTTTGCAACTGTTCTCTCCATTTGGATTTGTTATTGAGTTTGACTGATAAAATGATGGTACAGATAACGACAATGGTGAAAGCAAGCATGGGGAAAGAAACGTTACAGACAAGATGGAATATACTCTCAATTTCTTGTCGATCTTCCGTGAAAACCAGCAAGTAGACTGTTCGATTCGTCTCCGGAGAAAATTTCCATACAAGGCGACTGGTGTAAAAGGCTGGCATGATAGACCCAGTGAGAACCACGAAGAATGATACAATGATAATTCGTGTTCTTCTGGGTGTAATGATCATTCTGACTTTCAGTGGTACAGTTACACACAGACATCTCTCAAATGTAATGAAAGCCGTGATCCAGGCAGTGATACGAGCAAAAGCCATTCTTGGCCAGCCTGCGGTCAGATATGCTACTTCGAGTGCTACAAAGGGAATCTCTGAATACTGTAGAAATGGGCTAGTGCAGATGCTCAACCAGAGTAAGGTGATCAAACTTCCCAAGTCTGAGAGTGCCAAGCCGAAAAGACTGATGTTAATCGATTCTCCTAATCCCTGTTTCCTGAACACAACCATGTTGATGGTATTGGTGATAATCCCAAAAATGCAGACAAAAGTGTTGATAAAACAGTATTGCACAATCACCAGCAGGGTAGTGGTTTCATTATCTAGAATTTGACCCAACCCGTTGTAATCAGTCAGAGCAGGTAATGATACATTTGTTACCTCATCAGCATCAGTTATGCCCAGCGAATACACATCGCGTCTTTGGCCAGTGGAGGGTCCATTTTGACCGGCCATAGTCACACGGACAGTGGAAAAATTCAAACAGCTTAAAAAGCAAAGCCAATGACGTGTTTGGCACTGAAGAGCATGCATGCCTTTCTTGGCCATTTTGAAATCTGACGTAACGCGGTATGTCGGCAAGAGGCAGTTAAACCTACAGATTAATGATAAAATGTGTGTGTTAGTAAATAGCAATGTAAATGAATGATTTAGTATATTGAATACAAGAACATGATACGGTATAGACTGAATTATGCAGACTATAATTTTGTCAACCAAGAATACCGAAAGCAACTTACGTCGCAATTCTTGTGTAACTACTATACTTCAGTGACGACAGGCCAACTATCGCCGGTAGTATTATCTACATACAGATGTTTGTCAGAACTTTTGAAAATATTGAAAATTTATCAATCTATTTTTAAGAGAAACGTTCCCCCCCACAACCTTACTTTGCCATAGAAAAGAAATTAGTGTACAGTGCAGGGAGACATCTGAAATGTTATAAACACTGAAGGCAATCAATAATGATTGGTGATATGCAAATAGAAAAATTATAGTGTACCCTACGATCTAATTAGCTTTGTCTGGCATTTTCACATCCTAAGATTCTTTGTGGTGTAGCAAGTTTTTATATTCCATAAAAATATACACCAAATGATTCAAAATAACGATGTGTCAACAATGAGCAATGATGTCTATTTCTCCATCAAGGATACTAAATTGGTAAGGATAAGAATTAGTTTTCATGCTTGTTACCGTGAACAACAACTTTCACCATGATCAATGAGACAAAATGATCGCACGATGCGGAGATAAATTAATCTAGAAGTGTGGGGAAAGTGGGTGTGTAGTTAAGACAACAATTAGGGCAGCAAACAACCGCATTTCATTACAGACGCAATTCCAAACCTGATTGTGTTTTGTCAAAGTCATCTCGGGAACGAGAAAATTGTGACATTCAGAAATTAATTTTCATTTTATTTCTGTCATGAACTAAAGGTCAGGAAAAGACAAAGAAAACAGGACCTGGTCTGAACTGGGGAGTGGATTGGAATGGATCATTTTGTTATCCGCTTATCAGATAATTCAACAGTGCACAATTCCGGACAGTGTTTATTTAGTCTGTTAGCTTTCTTAGGATTTTATGTCCCTTCTTCATCTGAATATGTCTTTTGGGGGGAAAGTGTAAGGGACAGTTTCCAAGTGCAGCCGGATAGAGAAAGCGACCACAACTCTACATTTTCTCTGTTCAGCTTTACTTGGACACTGTCCTCACTGAAGCACTACCATATTTGCTTCAATTCTTGTCCCACCATCACCCCCCTGACCAGTGAATGCCTTACATTACACAGTCAGAAATTCGTTGTACCCCATTCTGCTCTTCTCAGGATTCGAACCAGAATCTCTTGCACAAGGGTCAAGGGCTCTAATCAGCTGACCAGTGTCGTAATACTGTGACCAAGCTTTAACGAAATCTCCGTTATGTCATGTTTCAGTTTGTGTCTTTGTTATAATATCATTTAAATCACTGATTTTTCCACAATGTACAATTAATATAACTCGGCATTTAACAAGGTATAATCAATCAATACACTATTACTATGAGCTGATTCTTTGCAGGCATAACCATGATCTCGTTTAATTGTAATTACACTGTATCTGTAGAATTTCAAGCCAGACTTTGCAGCAGTTTGGGCGCTGGGTGGCAGTAAGTTCTGTGCGCTTTTTTGCCCCAGATAGCTATGTAGGATGGTTTAGTATGTTGGATAAAAGAGCTTGATGTTTTTAACTTAGTCTGTGTTCAACGAGTTTGGACGTAGTGCGTGTAATTTTTTACTAATTTACTATTGTTCAGGTCAGTGTGTTCTAAGGTTTAATGTACAACATTTTATCAATTTCCAATGTGACATCATTCTGAAACGAAGTCGTCGGAGTTGAATGTGTTATAAACCGATGCCACACTAAGGAAATATTTACCTCGTATCTTGTTTCCTTATATTATTCATTTCTCAGTCTGTTATAGTTATGCACTGGTGTGCCTTCACAACAGATACAATTGACAATAACTAAAGAGATTTCTGGCATAGAAAAAAACATATCTGGTTGAATCTTTTTCAGAAACTGTATATCCCTCAGTCTTGTGTACTTGAAGGCTTTGCTTCATTATAGTATTATCAGAGCCGTAAGGAAACAAAATACCGTCGCCACAGGAATCGATGAATGTCTTGGTTGTCCTGGCTTCATATTTTTAAAAGCATGATTGCTACCATCACATGATTCATTTTGTGCTCGGAACAAATGTCATCACTGGAGTGTCATATTTCTCTTTTGTTTCTTTATAAAAAATTCGAGAAACAAACGAAAAGAAGAGAAACAGAAAAACATCGTTATTTTGGCGGATGTTTCTTGTCATCTCAAAATGATAGTCACTCCTCCTTCCTTCATAGTTATAGCAGTTAACACTGCTTGTGTTTAGAGAGTATATTTTAGAGGATTTGCTGCCTTTGGCATTTACACTTCATTTTTCTTCTTTTTATTTTCCTTGTTGTAGTAGAGATTAGTTTTTGTTTTTATTTTGCACATGCACTGGCCCTGTTCAGCCTGCTCTTCTCGATTTCCAACTGCCAAGGTATCTTTAATGTGCGCAAAGTTCACACGGGCCCTGCGAGGTTTTCGTCCTTATCCGAGAAGACTAGGTGCTCGATGCTATCTACCTTAGGATCAGGGACAGGAATTCCCCCCCCCCCCAAAAAAAAAATTCCAACATACCAGCATCGACGGGGAATCAAACCCGGTAGCTTCGGCATGAGAGGCGAGCAGCACCTTGCCTCTAGACCATCGTGCCCCCCGGCTTAACACTGCTTTGTTTCACCAACTCAATAAATACCAAGTCCGGGATGAACAAATCCGGTTATTCCGGCGGCGACTCAGGGGCGCAACTTAAAGAACGTCCGTGAGCGGGGGCGAGATAGTTATATGAGACCTTCGTTCCTCGTGGGGGCTCAGCCTATGGGAGCGAGTCAGTTCTCTAGACGAATGTTTGTATCGTTAATACGCCGCTTGGCGATGAGCACTCGGAACTTGAAATAATAAACAGTCTTAAAAATGGAATTCATACTATATTATTATGTTGTTTTCTGGAGATTCCGGATTCACTCGATCATCCTTCCAGGGCCAACATCACAATATTATTGATATTATTGTATTCAACAAATTTAGTTCTACTTTTAAAATTTAAATTGTTATTTTTTTTATATGAATATTAGAAACAAATACATTTTAGGATCAGATAATTAATAATAATAATAATAATAAATTGGGCAGGTCCGTGACCCATTAGCGAGAGAATGATTCGCTAGTCACCAGGGGGAGTCTCTGTCCATATTTTGAGAAGCAGTGAAGTTGCAGGTTAGTTCCGGGTTCCGAGCTAAAAGTTCAGAAATCCTTTGACCTCCTCCCAGGATCTCTTCACTTGCAACGATTTTGTTGACTCTTGTTGCAACATTGACCTTCCATCACAAAATCGGCTGTTCCTATACAGTAGTATAGGGAAAACTGTTCCATCGTTCTTATTAAGTTACTTCTAAAACGTTATTCGCTTCGCATGACCGACTAGCCTTAAGCACAAATGTTCCGTGATTGGTCACACTTTTATTACATCCGCAATGATTGTCAAAGAACGTTGGCCGACTGCGGCAATAAAAACAAAGCAATTATATCTGATGAATAAACCGCCTAGTTTAATAACTGCGATACGACCGACATAAAAATTATATTATAATAATTAAAATTTCAACAATGTGAAAAGTTTAGCTGGGGTATGTGATCTGTACTGTACTGGTGCAGTAGTTATGTATGTCTTAATGGAGGTGCTGGTTGTTTAAAAATAGTTTTTCCTTTGCTAGAGGGGGGGGGGGGAGATAGCGAGAGAGACAGACAGAGAGAGAGAGAGAGAAAGCGAGAGAGAGGGGGGTCAGAGAGGGGGGGGGACAGCGAGAGAGAGAGAGAGTAGGGAGGGGAGAGATAGGAGGGATGGAAGAGAAAGAGACAGGAAGAGAGAGGCAGAGAGAGAGAAAGACAGGGAAAGAGAGAAAAAAAAGACAGAGAGAGAGAGAGAGAGAGAGAGACATTTAGATCTTATCTTCTAGTGTCACTGATATCTGTTATTAGTACGTACGTCCCCAATGGGTTTTTTGTGTGTGTGGGGGGGGGGGCTCGGGGTATGTATTTTAAACCCTTTAGTGACTCCAGAACTAGAGAGCTCCTTCCGAAATAATGCTAACAGCAACCAATATTATTCTTTCAGATTTTTCTCTCTTTTTGTTTTCCTCATGTTTTTTATTTGAAAGGGTAAGGGGCAGGGTTGGGGGCTGGAATAAGATTTAGGGTTGAGGGGGAGGAGGGGGTTAAGGATAGTTACGTACACGTACACGCCTCTAGCGGAAAAAACGCTTGGGGGGCGTACGTACTTATAACAACAGCCTTGATATTTAGGGGCATGAGTACTGGAGCTGTATAAACATGCTTCTGAGCGCGAGAGAGGTGGGGCACACAGTGAGAGGGGGGGGGGGAAAGACATATAGTGAAAGACAGACAGAAACGGAGGCAATTCACACAGACAGTGATTTAAAATATTGTAAAAAAATATATATATATTATTATGTGTGTTTAATATGTGTATAATTGTATGTAATGCACACTGAGTGTGTATCTTACCCTCTCTCCTTGCACGACAAGTTCTGACTAGCTCTAGGCAAACTGTATAACAATTAGACGTTCGTTGTATGAATTTCCTCGTCTCATTCGTGGAAAGACAGATTGACTTAATATTTATACTGCGCCTAATGCAAACAGTTGTTCCCTGTGTCAACACATAGCGTGAATGCCTTTTGTAACGAGAGATGAAGTGAGAAGTGGGAAGTGCTGAAAAACTGCAGAACATTACACAGTCGTAAGGTGGTAGTTCGTAAGGCTGTCCAGAGACAATACTCTTCAAAGGGTGGCAGTGCTCGTATTGTAATCCAAAGCATCCGGGTACAACGACTTGTGCGTGACAGTTTCTGTCGTTTTTCTGTGTGAATTTCTGCTATGTGCGTAGATTCGAGTTCCTGTTTGAGTTTTGGGTCTAAGGGCAGCGTCGCCATGACAACGGTCACTTCGCGTCTTTCGCGTTTTGTTGTTGTTGTTTGTTTTTTGTCATTATCTTACATTGAGTTAGCTTTCAGGCCTCAGATTTCTATAGATAAGATCAAATAAAAGGCGTGTTGAAAATCTAAGGGGGAAAGGCCCGCATTGAAAAGCATGTCTGTATGAACCCTGTAAACATGATAAAAATCTGTTAAGTCAACTCGTAGATTTCGGCTTGCTTCAGAAACGACAGGCTAAAGTATTTGTAATGTGGAACTTTGGATTTTATAGGCGTAACAAAATGTGTTACTTATAGTATAACAATGAAATCTAGATCTAACAAGTTATACATTCTTGCATAAGTTATACAAGAAAATGTAATCTGTTACATTTTCATATGATGTACAAATGAAAAAATGTAGTTCAACATGGGACATGCATTGAAAATGTAACACTTCAGGTTGGACAAAAAAAACAACTAATATGTGATTTGTAACAATTACTTCCGGGTCAGAAGTGGTGTTGATTGTACCGACAGGCAAGTGACCAATCAGAATGAGGGGAGTTTTGTTTTGAGGGAAAGTCATTATTATGCTATCGCCATCTCGCTGGGCCTGTCACGGAAAGTTAAGTGGTTTTTGTCACTCGGCGAGGACGCGGATGATGTTAGAGAGAGCGATCGTTTGTTAGTTTCGTGGAAACGCAGTTTCAAATACGATGTGTAAAATCTCGTGAGGGTGATAGTAAATAATGTTTGCTTTTCTTTATTCGTGCTCCCTGGTGAGAGGAGAGGACAGAATAAAAAAAACAAAAACAGGAAAATAATTAGATCAAGTACAATAATTTTTTTTTTATAGCGGATGGTTTTTTTTTTCCTTGTTTCCAGAGTGATTTGAAGACGAAAACATTTTTCGTTGTTTGAAGCGGAACTAGCAGGGTTGCGTTTGGCTTTTGTCTTTGTTCTGTTCCTAAACACAGGAGGGGGTTAGGGTGGGGATCCGCATTGTGAGATTTAGATTATGAGACTCAATAACAACGTGCAGAGAATAATTATGATGACAAAGGTCAACAACGTAATGCAGGAGTTGGGGGGGGAGGGGTAGGGGAGAGAGAAATGAAAAAGAATTGGCATTTAAAGCTTTGCATGAGAAAGAAAGAAGCAAAATGGGAGAAGAGGAGAGAGAGAGAAAGAGTTAGAGGTGTAGCAGAAAAAGGAGAGAAGAATTAAAGTGAGGGGTAAGAAAGAAAGAAGGAAAGAAAGAATACGAAAAAAAGAAAGAAAGAAAGAAAGAATACGAAAGAAAGAAAGAAAGAATACGAAAGAATACAAAAGAAAGAAAGAATACGAAAGAATACAAAAGAAAGAAAGAAAGAATACGAAAGAATATGAAAGAAAGAAAGAATACGAAAGAAAGAAAGAAAAAATACAAAACAAAGAATACGAAAGAAAGAAAGAAAGAAAGAATACGAAAGAAAGAAAGAATACAAAAAAAGAAAGAAAAAAGAATACCAAAGAAAGAAAGAAAGAAAAAAGAATACGAAAGAAAGAAAGAATACGAAAGACAGAAAGAAAGAAAGAAAGAATACGAAAAAAGAAAGAAAAAAGAATACGAAAGGAAGAAAGAAAGAAAGAAACCTCGACATTTCCAGAAACTATTTGAACTAGATCTAGTTGACGGAATGCTGAAACTAGACATGGATTTTGATATCACACAGACATGTTGCGACCGACACCAGTAATCACTGAGTTGTATTGTGACAGCCAGAACTCACGCATAGTACAAAGTTCTTGATCTTATCATCTATTCAGTCTGAGCTATACTAGATGAAAGCCAATCCCGGACATAACCTTGAACACACTTTTTATACAAATTAACCGTAACAAGGTCAAGCTATTAGATGGCGTGATGACAATCCAGCTCAACATTTTTGAAACTGAGCTGTAAAAGATCTTCACATAATTTATGTGCCTCTCTCTTACAGAATCTTGCAAACTCTTTGAAACCAGTAGCTATCTATTTCTGACCCGTCTACGTGTCCACTGACTGTTAAAAATGTAAAATTCCCAATTCGATTTGCTTTTTATCCTCTGTCAGCTGAAGGAATGAATGAGCGAATGAATGAATGAATAAATGAATGAATGAATGAACGAATGAATGAATGAATGAATGAATGAATGAATGAATGAATGAATGAATGAATGCCTAAGGAAAGTTTCAAACACAGCATTTCAACTGTAGAAGAACGAGACGTTGTGCTGACTTCCTAACAATGTGAAAGCATGTGAGATTTGCATGCCACTCGAACATAGATCTGTGGCGAGCGAGACAGCGAGAGCCCCGCGTGTGAGTGCTCGCCGACCAGTGATGCAATCCAGGCAGTGAGTCGATCATGATGGGGTAAAAAAAAATGGACATGCGCTCAGACACACAAGCGGGAGAAAAAAAAAAGATTTTAAACAAAACCACAACCTCTCGTGTCAGACTCGTACATTTACAGCTCACAAGTTCATAATGTTGCCAGCAGGTTGTGATGACGTTGCACTTTTCAATGTCGACGTGTTCCTCAGTTTCTTTGCCCTCGGCAGTTTACTGCCTTAAGTTCTTTCTGACTGTGAAGCATTCCTGGTTTCTTTTTCTGCGTCGTATATCTCTGGGTTTCATTTCTGTCTGCGTTTTCACCGCAATCGTTTCTTTATATTTTCTTCAGCAAGTGATCTTCACCACCAAGAAGCACATTAGGTTTTGCTCGTACAAGCCTGCACATAGACATTATCCTCACATGTCATACACATACATACTCACCCGGTATAAACGCACTTACTCATATGATACACACATACTCACATGGTACACACATATGCTCACATGGTACACACATATGCTCACATGATAATATACATATCCACATATTGCGTCATGACAACACTGGAGATAACGTGAAAGAAGAACGAAGACAGAAATAGGTAATATACACACATATACTCACGTGATAAACACATACATTCTCGTATTCAACACACACGCACGCCCACACACACGTACACACTCACCTAATCACACGCATACTTGCATAATGTACTAGCATAATTCCTCACAAAATATTACGAAAAATTCATGAGCTTCCAATTCCTGAAACAATGAAACAGAAAGCTCTCGAACATTCGCTCTTTTTCTCCCCTTCCTAGATCCTCTTTCTTTCTCTCTCCACTCCCCCCTGCCCTCTGGGCACCTTCCTTCGTAACCCATTCTCTCTATCTATCACTTTCAAACATGCATATTGTGATGCAAGCGCTCACTCGTGATCGTCTCTTTCTTGGCATCGGTTAAAATAGCTTAAGTCTTTACAGGCAAAAACATTCTCGAAACATTTACCACATGTCTGTTGGAGACTTGGAAATGTGGATTGGAACAGAACAGTCGAACGAAATGGTGGGCTTGTCTACAGCAGACACACACTTAAACAATTAGAAAAGAAAGAAAAATCGCTCATTCTGCGTCAGGCAGCGAGAGTCTAGCCGAGTATGTGGTGAGCACACGGGGTATGCTGTTATGTAATAATTCAAACAGGCAGTAGTATCTTGGCTTGATATTGTTTGCCATGCAGTAGTGGTGCGATATCAAACTAGACAGAACAGGCAGCGAAATAACAGGATCTCATAAAGGGGGGGGGGGGGGGGGAAGGGTGCTTTCTCGTTACAACCTGGGTGGGGAGCCTGGGAGTGTCCTTTACTCCTGCGTCCTGAGGGCAGGGGAGGGGGTGTGGGGGGCTGATTGTGTCCGAGAGAGGAGGGGGTTCTTTTCTCCTCGCAACATTGGGGTGGCTAGTGGGGTACCGTTTCTCGTCACAAACCGTGTGGGATGAGGGGGGGGGGGGGATCTGTTTCTCCTTGCAACCCGGAGGCGGTCGGGGGCTGGGGGTGAGGGGTGGGGGCAAGGTGCCTTTCTATTTACAGCCTGGGTGGGAGTATGGCGTGGGGGAGGGGGAGGGGAAGGGGGCTTTCTCTCATGAGGTCCTTTGTTTCTCGGGGGCCTCAGCCTAGTGCTGTTGGCCCCCAGATATGGGGCCTTTCTCCTTGCTACCTGGTCTTTAAAATCCAATCTTTTACTGGCTGGTAAACTGTCTTTACCTAGCCAATCCATATCCATTTCAATAATTAAAGACCCAATTCCATTACGTTTACTTCTGACCACAGACAGAATCCGGAACACGAGCTATCTCGTGAAATGGGTAACTATTTTAAGGCTGTGCAATAGCATAGATGGATGTTCATAATTGGAAAGCCATTACTCTGTGTAAAAAAAAACATACCCAATAATTCAGTGTAATCCACAACCAATGTTTGAAATGTGATTGTCTGAATAACAAATGGTTGCCAGGTTACGGAGACGCTACTGCTGTGTATGGGAGACTCGTCGTGTTTCCTGTTTGATACTCCACAAGTCTTCTTTGAGACCAAAGTTAATCAACTTTACTTATCTGCCGGTTTTCCTTTACTTTGTCACCCCCCCCCCCGCCCCCAATATGTTTATGTGGTTTGTGCGTGTATGTCTATGTTCGTTTGTTTGTTTGCTTGTTTCTTTCCTGAAGGGGGGAGATGTCCGTCTTTCTTCACGCTTAATTACTTTGCATTCTTGTATTCCTCTCTGTTCAGTTAGGCTACTGTTTTCCTCCCTGGCAGCGGATCCTCTGTTGTAATGCACACTCACATACAAACACCCATACGAAGGTACCGGGTTCGAATCCCTGTAGGGGCATACAGGCATGTTGGAATTTGGGGATTTTTCTCATATTTTTCTGGCCCTTTTCTTATGATAATGGCAGGTAGGATCGAGCACCTA
>OZ007571.1:9078943-9108943 GCA_963931925.1 Onchidella celtica | reverse complement strand
AGATAGATAGATAGATAGATAGATAGATAGATAGATAGATAGATAGATAGATAGATAGATAGATAGATAGATAAATAGATAGATAGATAGATAATGTTACACACTCATGGTTTGCCTGCAGCTTTCTATGTCCACTCAGCCGTTGCCCTGCAGCCGGCACGCCAGTGACAAGTTTGATGTCCAACTTAACATCAAGTTCTCCAATAGACAGATATGGAATAAGTCAGACTTTCTACATGACATAAAGATTTTAGTCATTTTGTCATGTAGAAACCAGCATCCTGACACAAATCTATAAACTAACCAAAAACGTTTTTGACCGGACTTAAGTTGGTATGAAATGCAGAATTTATCTCCTTCGAAGTACGTAACTAGCTAGATCTGGTATTCAATGTTCAATGTTGTAAACTGCCACCGTGGTTTTTATTGCGACTTCATAGATGGCCATTAAGTTTACGATTGGACCAGACGGCACTGTTTTCGACAGAAGTGGAATTTGTTAAATTGTTGTGGGTTTTTTTCGATAATTTCCTGCTTTTACTTTCCTTTTTGTCTATTGTTTATTATAAAATAAAACATGACAAATTTAATGCTAGGTCCAATTTTGATACTTTGGGTGAAAAGGCGTAAATTATACAAACTGCATTGATTGTGTGTGTGGAAATGTCTTCACAAAAAGTTCCTCAATACACAAGGGGAACACAACTGGCTGCAGTTTCAAGCTGGTACTTTTGGTGTTTAGAAAGGGGGGAGGGGAGGGTTTACCGTATGGTGACGATGGTATCCCTGCGGTAGCGATGGTATCCCTGCGGTAGCGATTGTATCCCTGCGGTAGCGATGGTATCCCTGCGGTAGCGATGGTATCCCTGCGGTAGCGATGGTATCCCTGCGGTAGCGATGGTATCCCTGCGGTAGCGATTGTATCCCTGCGGTAGCGATGGTATCCCTGCGGTAGCGATGGTATCCCTGCGGTAGCGATGGTATCCCTGCGGTAGCGATTGTATCCCTGCGGTAGCGATGGTATCCCTGCGGTAGCGATTGTATCCCTGCGGTAGCGATGGTATCCCTGCGGTAGCGATTGTATCCCTGCGGTAGCGATTGTATCCCTGCGGTAGCGATGGTATCCCTGCGGTAGCGATGGTATCCCTGCGGTAGCGATGGTATCCCTGCGGTAGCGATGGTATCCCTGCGGTAGCGATTGTATCCCTGCGGTAGCGATTGTATCCCTGCGGTAGCGATGGTATCCCTGCGGTAGCGATGGTATCCCTGCGGTAGCGATGGTATCCCTGCGGTAGCGATTGTATCCCTGCGGTAGCGATTGTATCCCTGCGGTAGCGATTGTATCCCTGCGGTAGCGATGGTATCCCTGCGGTAGCGATTGTATCCCTGCGGTAGCGATGGTATCCCTGCGGTAGCGATGGTATCCCTGCGGTAGCGATGGTATCCCTGCGGTAGCGATTGTATCCCTGCGGTAGCGATGGTATCCCTGCGGTAGCGATGGTATCCCTGCGGTAGCGATTGCAGGGGAGCAAGAAAAAAAACGAACGAACAGAAAGAAAAGACAGAAAGAATGAAAGAATGAGCAAAAACGGGGAGAGAGAGAGAGAGAGAGAGATGGGTTTGAAGAAGGCTGAAGAAAGAAAGAAAGAGACCAAAAAGAGAGAAAGAAGGAAAGAAAAAAAGAAACGACGAGAGAAAGATGGAAAGAAAGGGAAAGAGAAAGAATGAAAGAAAGAATTAAAGGAAAAGAGAGAGAGAAAGAAACAGAGAAATAATGACATGTGAAACAAAGACAGACAGAAACAAAACCATTTGGACAAGATGATGTCCCACCCGCCTGACCCCTGAGCCACAAACACCCGAGATAACAGATTGAGGAAGGGTAAGGAATGGTCGGTACTTCTAGCCATTTCTCCGTCCTACTACTGATGACACCTTTGACCCTTGCCCCATCTCTTCCAGGTCACTCCTATCCAACCCCACCCTGTCATACCCCACACATCACACTAGGCGCGTATGTAGATCTAGAAAGACGTATAAACATTTTTTTTTCTCAATATTTTTCTTTTCCCTCTACCTCCTATATCGTCCGCCCTAGAAACCAACCTTGTGTAAGACGCACATTTCCAAATGCAGATGATAATTCCACATAATCTGCAACAATCAAGTTTTAAAAATGCGAGTGTATTTAATTATTTAAAGCTTTCAAATTATTATGAAACAATTTCATGAGTCAGCTGGGTGTTTTGTGAATGTTTGAACGTGAAACAGTCGTACGTTACACTGTTTGCAAACAAGGATCATTCTGAGCTTGTCAGAGCCTGCCACTCCAAACCTAATGTAGATACACAAAAAGGGAAGAAAAAAATCACGGTGCACCTGCATATGGTTCGTCTCTGTCCTGTGGGTGAGTAGAAGAAGAAGGAAGAAAGGAAATTTACTCCCGTGGAAATTCCAGAGTATGGAGTGTTTGATTCCTGACAATGGGTGGTGGGGGTGGGAGGGGAGGAGTAGTATCAAGCCGAGGATGAGTGCTCGGACCGGATTTCTCTAGTGCGATGTGTCTTGTCTTTGTGACTTGGAACTACGTAGATTCGTGTCTTTGTGTGTCTACCCGTGAACTTCGTACCTATCACTTTACTATGGGAGTGGCCTAGCGAGACATAGAATTGCGAATACTGGTAGAATGAGAGATTGGGATAGAAAGATGAAAAGCTTGATTATCGATGAAAATGAGGGTGCAAAAAGGAAAAGAGAGGAGAAGAATAAACCAAAAATTAGTGTCACGGAGGAAAGAAAGTAGTTTAACTCTCTAGTGCCTCCACGTAATGCTCCTTGTCCAAAAATTTTGAAACCAGCAAATGTTAATTAAAATGAAAGAAAGAAAGAATCATCAAGTGAAATAATTTGTGGAGGAATTAGAACATGTCCAAAATGTAGATCAGTGGTCAAGTTTGGGAGGGGGGGGAGGGGGCGATGGTGTGTGAGTGTCCAAATATGGTTTTCTGGGCACCAGAAGGTTAAGAGAGTTCAGAGAAGAAAGTAGAAAAGAAAAGAGAGAAAGGAAGAAGAAAGGAAGGATAGAAAGAAAGAATGTAAGGAAGAAAGAAAGACGTGCAGAAAGTGAGTGTTTAAATCAAGTGGCAGAAATATAAAGAATGTCGAACGATGATCCTTAAGACTGAATGAATGAATGAATGAATGAATGAATGACCGAATGAATGAATGAATGAATGAGTGAACTGGTTGACTCATCTCTCAGCCTGACCTATATTCCTTACTCCCTAAGGTTATGACTCCAAGCTGTGAGTGAGGGAAGAAGAAAAGAGAAAAGAAAAGAAACCGGAGAGACCTACCTGGGATTCCCGAAGATGCAGCATTTTGACTGTAGATGGTGAAAATGGTCACGGAATCTCAGAGGAGAACAGACAGACATTCGAGAAACTAGTTGATCATAGAGGTAAGGAAAATAGAGAGACTGGAGAAGGAGTTGCTCAGAAGGATGAAAAATGAAGAAAATCTTAAAAGGCATAAGAATATACCATGGAATGAAAGAAAAAGATGGCAGAGGGCAGAAAGGCGTCTCAAATCTGAAAAGGATTAGTTTCAAAGAGTGAGGTACACAAATGCCAGGAACGAGAGAAGAATGAATATAGATATTTAGATCAATAGTAAAAGCTCAGGTACAACCATTGAATAAACATTAATTAATGAGAAATAAATTAGACGATGGGTCGTTAAAAAGAAAAAAACTTGGCACTGCACATCTCCAAAAATGATAGGCCTATAATATACATTGAATATATACACGTATACTATTTTTCTCTGAGGAAAATGTAAGATGATAAACGGAGACGGAATTGAAAATAAAAAATTTGGAATAAGCAACATTTTGGCATTGCAATTCAACCTCTCCTGGACAGCCTTTCCCGGAATTGAAAATTAAAAATTTGGAATAAGCAACATTTTGGCATTACAATTCAACCTCTCCTGGACAGCCTCTCCCGGAATTGAAAATTAAAAATTTGGAATAAGCAACATTTTGGCATTGCAATTCAACCTCTCCTGGACAGCCTTTCCCGGAATTGAAAATTAAAAATTTGGAATAAGCAACATTTTGGCATTACAATTCAACCTCTCCTGGACAGCCTCTCCCGGAATTGAAAATTAAAAATTTGGAATAAGCAACATTTTTGCATTGCAATTCAACCTCTCCTGGACAGCCTCTCCCGGAATTGAAAATTAAAAATTTGGAATAAGCAACATTTTGGCATTGCAATTCAACCTCTCCTGGACAGCCTCTCCCGGAATTGAAAATTAAAATTTTGGAATAAGCAACATTTTGGCATTGCAATTCAACCTCTCCTGGACAGCCTCTCCTGGAATTGAAAATTAAAAATTTGGAATAAGCAACATTTTGGCATTACAATTCAACCCCTCCTGGACAGCCTCTCCCGGAATTGAAAATTAAAAATTTGGAATAAGCAACATTTTGGCATTACAATTCAACCTCTCCTGGAAAGCTTAAGACAGACAGGGTAAGGTGCATGCTGCATTGCCTTTCACTAGTACGACTGGCATAACTGACGTAAAATATTAATGATAACAGTCATACTGGAGTTTATTGAACACATCCCTCCCAGTACCCATTCGAAATGTTTCTGGACCAGCTAGGGGATCCTGAAAAAGAATTGCAAACAAATCTTTGAAAAGACTAAGCCTGTTTGAAAAGATTACTTAGCGTGACAGATGTTTATCGCTGAAAGAACTTCAAACCTTCTGAGAGCGGCAATTCTCAGAAATACTATCCATTTTCTGAGAATTGATGAATAGCTTTTTGTTTTCTTTTGTTTTGTTTTTTATTTGGTGATTATTTCTGAGGCACAAACAATGTGCATTTCAAGCAAGCAAAATTATCTTGGGCTGGGAGCTTGTAGGCGTGCACGTTTAAGGTTTTGTTTGCATTTTAAGTCTTGGGGATACAAAAGCCAAAAAGGGTGGTACAGCACTGAACGGAAATATAGTTTATGTCTTGGATATTCACCTAAATGTCATCACGTTTTTGCCATATTCTTGTATGTCCATTTTTGCCTTTTCGGGAAAATGAGGATCGAAGTTTAGTCGGCAAAAGGACGATGTTACGAGTTGGGTTATATGGAATTATTGGTGTTACGACTGCATTTAAAATATCGAGAGGTTTTTAGGAATTATTCTTCCATACCATGCCACATATACTAATAACAATTCGAATAAGTTTTATCAAGGACCTGCAGGGCCACAAATTTATTTACTTTGAAATCCCTAACAAATTTCGTCTAGCTCTTACATATTAAAAGGACAACATCAGCAGCATCAAATGAAAATTCAATAATATATCACTAGAAGTCTCCTCTAGATTCCTAAAAGATTATATCATTCTGACTCATTCACAATTTAATTATTACTTATCTATCTTCCAGATATAGTCTGCCTACTATCTAACAAATAAAATTCTAATGTCTCAGACGACAATGTTAACTCAGTTATTTGTGCCTACCGCTTATAAAGGATCAAACTCGTCAATACAACTGACGTAGTTAAGTTAGATCTAGATCTACTCTAGGATGGGCTGGCAATCCCCAGCCTCATCCAGACACATCAATTTCAATTTACAAATGTGTATACCAGACATTCATGCTAGATCTAGTTGCAAGTTAAAATACATTGTAGTCTTGCATTCTTCGGTAGCACTTCTACTGGAAAATTTAAGGTCAGCTTCACGTTCATCGTTGAATCAATAGACAAACACTTACACTTGGTCCCTGATACGAGATCAGGGAGCCGGAGATAATAGCAGTAGATGATTTGTGGGAAGCGTATGGTCTCATTCCAATGTCTATCAAGGTCATAGACATGACTATAACAATCTTCTGATTCTCTCTGGCTGAATCACGCCGACTGCCTTCACAGAAGGATATTTCTGCATGGAGTGAAGAAACCTAGGAATGGCTCCGCTTATATCTTGTGCGGCCAGCTGCCAATCCCCAGCCAACTGCCCAAATTTGATTGGTGCATCCATTTCGAGCTCAGCTCGTAGTATTAATAGATTCTGCATGGAAATCGGTCACGGCCTTGCACTAGTAACAGACAAGGTCAAATTAACATATCAAAACCCTTACTAAAGTCACTAAACCCTCTACGTTTTATGTACGAATTTACTATTTCCCTTTTACTCACCCCTCTCTTCCCTGTTAGAATTCATCAAAATCACGGGGTCGAAAACTGCACCGTCACTCCTAACCCATCCATTTATTCTATCTTGCCCCACCTTCTTTCCATCTCTAAGAAAAAGCGTTACAAAAACAAACTGTCCACGAGAATAGTTCAAGGACATTTGCACTGGCTAACATCAACGAGACCATGAAATAAACAAGCCGTGACCCAGCACGACACTTCTAGTCCTAACCCTGACAGACGAACAGCAATGAAACATTACGATACAAACAGATATCTCGAAAAAATTTTAACCGTTTGGAATGACACTCATACATAATGAAATTAGGAGTGAGAGAACCACTTTCATGACGTAACCTCAGAATCTGCAAAATGTCACATACACCCAATATGGCAGACTCTCCTAGACTTTTTGTTGTTGTTGTTTTTAACCGACCAAAAAGAAAAAAAAAAGTGGGGGGGGGGGGTAACAGCGCGGATATTGGTGGAAATACAAGAAACTATATTTATGTACATCTGTTACGATCAACAGCACACCGAAACTGTTCATTTCAGTTTGACCCATTTTTTTTCTGTGGAAAACCCAAAGTTTCACAATGCGTCCATGCAAATACCTAGAAAGAAAACATCCACCAAAACTGAAAAGGCTCGGCAGAATTCCCAGAAAACGACTTCTGTATTTGACAAGACAGAACAACACAGTGACTCTCTCCCCACGTTGTGACAAGTTCATCCGTGTCTCTATTGGTCGCTATCACAGACACGACCTTTTGAAAGTGCACTTTGCCATCCTCTTACATAACGACATTAGATCCGGTTCTATTTTCTCCACCCTGGCGAGCATATGAAAAGGTTCACAATACCTTTTTCATATTCCCCTCCACTCTCGATCTTACCACCGCTTGAATGAGATAAAAGGTTATCAGTGGTCTGGCGTGACTAACTTGAGGAAACTCCACTTTGATAGGTGAATTTGAAGTGTAACACAGAGGCCCCACACAGCTTTTCAAGCACAAACACACACACATACAAAATAGAGATTGCATTTAAAAAGAGCTGTTAAATAAGGTAAACTTTCGAGTTTGTTGAACTTTCAGATTCCGTGAGAAATGTCATGGTTTGAAATGAGATACATTATTCATCACATGACTGGAGTTCAAAACGTTCCGTTATCAATGAATAGCGAGATCATTCATGTTTAGTGGAGAGTCGGTTAATGTATGCATACCACTTCTGTTCACTCCATATCTCATGGTGCACACCAGTGTATGTGTATGTACAAATGGCGCACGGACAATCAAATAGCGCTGATATGGACAAAATTTGAAATATGAGTGATATTCCCTTCCGTGATAACCTGCTTGACAAACTTTGAAAGTATATACAGTTCCTGATGGCTGCATTGCCCTCGACAGCCTCAGTTACATAATGGGCTGTCTCTTTTTAAAGTAATTGGAGGGTGTCATTTTTCATAATGAGAAATTATATGTGTTCATCATAATAAATTGTCTTGTGACGGTATGCAGTGTAATTTTGACTCCCAGGCAGTCCAGTAATGTATAATACTATAGTTAAAAAATATATTACACTAAAATGTCCCGAAGGTTATGTCAGTGAGAATTGTGTGAGATATCTTGTTTTGAGAAACAGTTGGTCGGCACTTGAGCCCTTCCAGCTGTGACGTAGCCCTACTGTGAAAGTTAATAACGCTGGATCCTCCAAAAGGAATAATTCTTCTCTGCACGTTGTATCTGTTGTGATTTCTACTTTTTATGTGTGGTAACTGAATTGATGTCCGTACTTTGGTAGGGATTTCACTTAGACATTGAGCCATCAATGAACTGAGACGTTTAGCTATCCTCTCAGCTAATGCAACAGTGTTTTCTCAGTCACTAAAACCGGTCTTAGTAGTCAACAGTGTGCTCACATAATAATCTACTGCAAGCCGCCATGTTATCTCCTACAGGTGCACGAATAGCTCTTGTGCGAGATTTTTCTTTCTTTCTGTTTTTTTTTTTAGATTCAACATTTGTTCACTGATAACCCCTAGTCACCTTTGGGGGAACATCGGATCATTATCGTGTCAGCTTCACTCGAACTGTCAGACCCGTAAGGAATCGAGTTAAGAGCGTGTCCTGAACAACGATAGATTCGAATGTAATATCCTTATGTCGAGAATCAGATGCTTTATTTTGCTTAGGCCACCTGAGAATGAATACATGGACCATTTTAAACTCTGAGTATGAAAATAACTCCTGGAACATGTACAGGCGTATCCCAACTAGGCTAAAGATATCTTTGACTAGGCCTCCCCTTTGCGTATAGAAAAAAGATGAGACCCTATCATTCTGTTTTCGTTAAGGTCTGAAATCCGCCTGTGTTGTACATTCTACTTGATATCAAAGCCGGGAAATTCGCTCGTTTTTTTGTTTTAGGAGCTCAGTAAAGTGTTGGGGATTTTGGTTCTGAAATTTCACAATCTACAACAGTGAACAGGTTAAATAACTTAATGAAGCTTCAGTCTATTCATATACGCCATGATCCTTATCCATGTATTTGAGGTTTGAACCCGTGCATTCCATCCGACAGACAGTAGCAAATCTCCTTGACTGTCTCAGTAAAGGTACTAAACGAAACAATTAATTGTCAGTTCTAAATATCACCAATACATGCCCTCGAACACGTCCATTTCAGCATTGAGTTTTCTCATGTTGGTTCAGGACATTGCACAGCCAATAGCAAAGATACATGTCGTACTTTGGCGCTTACATCATTATCTTCAAGCAAGACTATCCTAGAATGTTCACAACAGAACGTTGAGTTACCATAATAGAATTATTTCGTGTTTATTTTTTTTTCAGATAACTCATTGTACTTTTTTTCCCCCTACTAATTACGTTTTTGGTTGGTTTTTTCACTGTCACAGTTAATAAAGTGAACAAAAAATGAGTTTTGACCACGCCCAAGACCCTTTATTAAAATTTTCTTAACCAAAATCAAATGTTTACCACCCCAAGACATAGCTTTTGAAATGCCCCCGTTGTGGAATTCCGAAGCGACATGAATGCTACACCATGCGTCCTGTCAGCTAAGTGGGATAACGTACCAAACTGTTTTGTGTTGGTCTGTGCTAGAACCGAAATTGAAAGTGAAGAGTTCATTATACAAGTTTGCACACGTTTTGCTGATTCCAGAGAGTATATATATATAATATAGAGAGGGTTCACTATTGGTCGATTTTTGCACTGCGAGGCACGGGGGGTTCTGCGAAACCGTTGTTAGCATGAAGCGGAAAGTAGTTCGCTGCGGTAAACAATACCCGTTTGTGCATTTCCGGGGGGCGTAAGAGCTTACAAACGGCTCTAAATAGTTTCAATCAACCTAAAAATAGTTACAAACCACAGTAAACAGATATGCACACTATCTTCGGTGAAGACGATCTCTTTCAGTTCTTCAATTCCTTGTTTACCGCAACGACCTAGTTTCGCGCTTTGGCGGAAGCGAACCCTCTCTATACATCTATACTCTCTGCTGATTCCATGAACTCCCGCAAGTAGCAGCAGGGAATGTGAATTAGGTCAGGCGAGGAGAAACTAGGGACATGAAATTTAAGCAAAAACACGAACTGCTAAATAAACGAAACAAGCAGGATGCAAAAAGATGCGGTTATTTCTGTATGGAAATTGAGTCTCAACAGATAAGAGGCTCTTTCGTCTCTTTAACTGAAACATTAGAATAGAAAAAGAAAAAAAGAAAGAAAGCAACAGCTCAGAAGAGAAGAGAAAAATGAGTGGAGAACAGGAGATGTGAAGAAACGAAGCAAGGAGAGGGGGGAGGGGGGTTGAGGATTGAAGAGATCAGAAGAGGGGAGAAGAGGAGAGGAAAGAACGGAAGAGAAGAGGAAAGAGAAGCAGTCACCTTAGAAAAACTTGCACATATTCATCTATCACCTGCCTGAAATGTCAGTACGGCTGGTACTTCAGAGCTCTATGTCAGGGTCATCTAATACTCTAAAGGAAGACAAACAGATAAAAAAAAAAACACAGAAAGAAAGAAAGACAAAGCAAAATGAATTGTCTGTAAATTACCCAAGCAACTCATTTTTTTTTAAAGGTTTCGGTTTTCTAAATCTGGAACTACAAAGAGTTCATTGACATAACTGAGGGTGCAAAAACTCAAATTCCTTTCATTCGTTCCAGTTGTGTAAATAACCTGTGTCTGGACTTTTTTTTCTCTCTCTCTCTCTCTTTCAAGTTCCACTGCATTGTGCAATTGACTTTGTCCGGTGTTCAAGTTGCCTGTAAATATCAAATTCGTGTTGCGCTTCTGCCTGATTGATTATTAGAATCACCACTTCGACAGTGAAACTCCCAAATCGCATAGGTCCAAATTCCATTGTTTTGAGAAAATCACAAAAAACTACTTTGCTGTTCAAATACAATCTGAGGACCATCCGAGTTAAACGGTTCGCACACATGACTAATACAAGGGTTTCTATTGGTGTTTTATTATAGATGTTTATGTAGATGGTGCACAATCGTTATGTTGTGTCATTTAGCAAAAAAATCAGAGTTTACCTGCTTTTGGAATTACACGGTTTGCATGAATCACCACTTGTTTTTCTTTGTGTGTTTGTTTTCTTTATCATGTAACATCATTCAGATTTGGTTCAAAAATATCCCTTACCCCGGGAAAGGGTGTGGCGGGTGGGGGGGGGGGGGGGAATTCCGCAGAAAAGGAAAAAATAAAATGAATTTGAAAAAGAAAAAAAATTGAAGATACGAAAATTTTGCCCGGGTGTCTGCCAGCGACATAGGAACTAAACCAAATAACGGGAGATACAACCTTCTACCATCTGAATTCAAATAATCAAAGAGGTAAATCACCTTATTTGTTTAGGTGAAAGAAAATACAGTGGTGAAAACACAATGGAGCTATTATTTATCACTTTGTCTTTCTGCCTAGATCACTGAAATCTCGCATGATTGTCTGGTCTGGTCGACTTCCTGGTCGGAAAGAAAAAGAGAAAATATCAAACACCTTGAATGTCTTTGGCCCTGCGCCCACTCGCTTGTTTTGATCAGCTGTGTAGCTGGATCGTGAGGTCACGACACTGAGGTTTAGTGAGACCGCGCGATCCAGGCAACTAGCTCGATGTCATTGAAACAAAATAATTGTCCTGACAGTATCATCCAATTGATCAGCATGTGACACGTTGGTCCAGAGGCAAGGTGCTCGCCTCTCATGCCGAAGGTACTGGGTTCGATTCCCGGTCGGGGCAGGCATGTTGGAATTTTTTTCGGTGGAAAAAATTCCTGTCCCTGATCCTATGGTAGGGTAGGATCGAGCACCTAGCCTTCTCGGATAAGGACGAAAAACTCGGAGGGTCCGTGTGCACGTTGCGCAATTCAAAGATACCTTGGCAGTTGAAAGTCGAGAAAAGCAGGCCGAACAAGGCCGCTGCCAGTGTAAAATCTAAAAAACAAACCCCTACCCCAAAAACACACAGAAAAAAGAACAGGAAAAATAACAGCAAGAAAATTGAGGTGTAAATGCCAATGGCAGAGAAATCTCCCAAAATAAAGACCTAAACACTCCAACTAGTCAGTCAATCAAAACGCGCCACGCCCAAGACTCACTAGCTGATTTTTATCTGCCGATTAGTTCGATAGCGACAAAGCGTTTCAGAGAGAGCTCGCCACCAGCCAACAGATTGGATCTTATTGAAATTAATCCTGCATGACGTCATCATCCAACTACTCGGACGATCGAACTTGGCTCTTGGCTGGTCTAATGGTTGTGGTCGCCTTATACATTGGTCTGTAATTCAATGGAGCGTGTTTGGCATGTTAGCGTACTGACATCTGTTTTTGTTCACTACTGTGTTTCTTTTGCATGTGTGCAGGTGTGCGTAGGTGTGTGTGTGTGCGCGCGCGCTTGCGTTTTTTTTTTCTATGGAAAAGGTGTCTGATATCCGGGTTTTACTTCTAAATCATGTTTTGTTTTGGGTTGTTTTTTTTCTTCAAATTTTGAATCCTGTTAAGTAAACACGGTGAACCTATTACGACAGAAAAAAAAGTAGGTCAAAGTCCTAATTACTGCCTTTGTAAGGGTTAACGTGACCTTTATGTAGTGATAGACAGACAAAAAGGTAGTTGGCATCTCTCTCTCTCTCTCCCTCTGTGTGTGTGTTTGTGTGTGTATCTGTGTGACCTTTGATCATGCATTACTGGTTACTTAGCATTTTTCAGTAACGATGATAACAATATCGCTAGCTCAAGTGCGAATAACCTAATTTTTAGGGGGAGTGGTGGGAGGTGGGGTGGGGGGGGGGGGGGAGTTTTACTTGAAATGTGTTAAATATTTGAAATATATTTCTAATCGTACTAATAAAAAAAATTTGATATCATTACTTAATTTTAATGCACTCATAATTATGCCGTAAGTACCAGACCTCGCACCTGGATGTAGCAGGGCCTAACTGACTTTGACAGTTTCATGTATTCGTTAATAAATCATTGTAACAACGCTTCCATTTTGTACGGAATCCAAAGTGGTTGAAAATGTACTATAATTATTAAATAGAAGCTGGTGATCCGAATCCGACTGGGCACGTTGGTGTAGAGGCAAGGTACTCGCCTTTCATTCCGAAGGCACCTGATTCGATCTGCGGTCGGTGCAGGCATTTTCGAATTTTCTTTTCGGGGAAAAAAATTCCTGTACCTGATCCTAGGGTAGGTAGGATCGAGCACCAAGTTTTCTTGGATAAGGACGAAAACCTCGAAGGGCCCGTGTGCACGTTGCGCACGTTAAAGGTACCTTGGCAGTTGAAAGTCGAGAAGAGCAGGCCGAACAAGGCTGCTGTCCGAGCGAAATTCTAAAAAAAACTAATACCTACCACAAAAACACAGAAACGAGAACAAGGAAAACAAAACAGTTTTGTCGAAAGATGCCAGTCTCAAGGGAAAACAAAACAGTTTTGTCGAAAGATGCCAGTCTCAAGGGAAAACAAAACAAGTCGAAAGCGGAAGCATGCACTCTGCTGGACGGCCCTGTGAAGGTTTTGAACATGTTCTCGGATTTTCGGCAAGACGAGACGAAGGTTTTAAGTTTTTAGGAAAAATACAATTTGCCCTTTTCCATTCTTGTGCAATGTAGACTTCAGTGTTTTCATTTTGTTACTTTCATCTTGAATGGGATGGGACAGAGATATCTCCGGCAGGAAAAATTTGCATTTACCAGTCTGTATGTTCTTCCAGTGGCTAGAAAATGAAATGTTGCAGGGAGACTTTCATGTGGACTAATGGCCCCTCTCAGTCTCATCACTATAGATTGTTTTTCAATCAAAGGACTCACGGCGCTTAGCAGTTGAAAATATATCTCTTCATCCATCCTTAAAAAATTGTGTGAGTGAAAACGTTTCTTTTTAAAAGCCAGTCTTTCGTCCAAATCAGCTTCGTTCTTTTTCTTTGTCTTTTGTTATTTACCAGCACACACAGAGCAAGCAAATCTTCTACGTATTCATGGCAATGAGACATTGTGGCTTTCTGATTCAAGTGTGAAATCAAACCTAGTTATAATCAAGGAAGTCGTGACGTCGCTTCCTGAATTGAAGGACAGATCGTTACGTGTAAGCACAATACGCAGGACGGCAAAAATTGACAGATCTCGTGAGAGATATGTCGGTTCCGATTCATCTGCGCGTGTAAATGGGCCTTAAGGATTTCTAGCGTTTCGTACTGGAAGTCTAAAATTACGAAGGCTGTAGTTATAAGTACGTACGCTCCCCAAACGTTTTGCGCTAGAGTCGCGTGCATGCACGGACCTATCCCTAACCCCGTCCTTATCCTCAACCCTAAATGTTATTGAATCCCTAGCCCTGCCCTTTGCCCTTTCAACAAAAAACCAAGAGGAAAACAAAAAGAAAATCTGAAAGAATAATTATATAATGCTGTTGTTAGGAGTATTTCGGGAGGAGCTCTCCAGCTCTGGAGTTACAAAATGCTTTAAAATACGTATCTCTAGCGCAAAAAAAAAGATACCTTGGCAGTTGGAAATCGTAAAGAGCAGGCCGAAAGGCCGCTGCCCGGGCAAAATTGAAATTAATAGATTAAAATTTACCCATATCATCTTCCCCCCCCCCCCCACCCCCCGCCAGAACAAGAAATAATAAAACAAGTAAAGTGAGGTGTAAATGCCAAGGGCAGCGAAACCTCCTAAAATAAAGACCTCAAATAACAAAAAAAAAAAACACAACAACAACTCGGGGGACAACATTCAGTTACGAAAGAATTGTGATGGCCATGTTATTTAAATATACAGTTTGGATCAGCTTTGGGTTCCCGCACATAGTGAAAGCTTTGGTACAATGGTGTAATTAAAGAATACATGACATTGTCGGGGTCAATGGGATAATTCTGCTGAGTATGGCTATCCGCCTTCGTGGTCTTCCGAGACTAAATACCTACCTAGCTCTCACTGACAAAGCAGTTCAGTTTGTCTGGCCTTCAGCCATATCCAAAAATCCCTTGATGTGCACTGAGACAGTGTACTATATCATAATATACCAGTACCTCATACCTTATGTTGCAAGTAACAATCAGGTCAAATTCAATGCCAGACATCCCGCGGCTGCCAAGATGAGTACTACAGGTACTGCATTATTAATAACAAACCTACTTACTCCTCCGATGAACGGGAAAACTCGGACCGGAGCGGTACGCGACCTAACTGAGTACTGGTATCTCTTCAAAAACAAACAAAAAAAGCATCGATACATTGTGATATTAAATGCCATGGAAACTAAAGGATTTGGATTATTCTTAAAGATTTCCTGTAAAATTTATTTTCTTTTTTAAAAAGCAGGCAGGTCTGTCCGACTTTCGACACCGCTGAATTACGTACAGATTGTCACGAGTGGAGTGAGCGATAGTTAATAATTACGGGGGGAAAGGAGGAGAGTAAAATTAACGCACGGAGACAGGGAAGAAAAGTCGTGCATGTCATGAGTGGGGGGTCTGAAGGAGGCGAAAGCGCTGTATAACTATCACTGCAAGTTAGAAGGTCCTAGGGAGCGGATCTGTGAATAATAGCCCATCGGGCAGAGATAAAAGGAAGCAGTCGAGAAGACTAGTGAGAGTCTTTCCAGTTATGACTGGTATGTAGAATGTTGATTGATTATTATGATTGATGTATTATATTATATTCGTCTATTACCATGATGTGAATAAGTATATGTGAGGAATGTGGAAGTCCTTGATATTGAATATAGCAATGTGCGCCATGAGCGATAGATGAAAGTGAGTTCATGGATTTGTAGCGCGAGTGAGTAGTGTGTACTCCGATGGAAGTGTGTTACCGTAAGATGTGTGGTGAGTGAAAGGTGAACTAGTGTGTGTACGCTTCATGGATTGTAAGGAGAGGTGGAGTGAATAGAAATGGTAGGGTATTATACCAATGTAATGTTATTCTTGTAGGTGTCGGGGACGGGCCGCAGAGCCACCTCGATGAGCACAGGGGATAGGCCAGCATAGGGCCGGAGGCCACACATAGGCCAGAAGTGAGGCTGTCAGTGCAGGACAGTAGAGGCACATAAAGTCGTGGCAGTCAGGCCACGGACAGGGACGTAGATATGAGAGTGAATGAGATACTATATTGTTGCCATGTTGATAGGCTAGTGAACTGATATTATGTTGTTGCCATGTTGATGGCTATGGAATTACTAATGTGTTATTGCCCTGCTGAGGTGCTAGGGGAGTGTTAAGGTGTATGACAATAGGAAGGTGATATTGAGAGACTGCGGGGCCAGTAACTTATTAATGGGCTATTAAGACCCTGAGGGGAGAGGCTGAGGCCGAAGTGCCTTTAGGAGTAACTACCGGATTGTGGATCCGAGGGAGAGTGTGTGTGAGAATAAGGCCGTTGTACGGCAGTCATTTCAATAATATAATGTATGTAATTGCGCTATTATATGTATAATTATGTTTAATAAATGTGTGAGTCTGATGGGTTGTTTTGTTAAGTGTTAAACTTGTTTGTTCGTGATTGTCGTCCTGTCATAAACTATTACATTTCCCAGTCTGGGATTTGTGACATTGGGGGCTCGTCCATTGTGACTCGTCCATTTTCGTAATATTTAGTTGTAGTTAGTTAGTAGGTAATTGTGCTGTCTTGTTCGTTGGATGAATGGACATTTCATGATATGATTTATGTATAATAATGAATGTATATTGATGCATGTATTGCTATGAATAGGTATTAATTTGTATTTAAACTTTCCAGAGTGTGTGCGTGCAGCCTGAGGAGACGAGCAGCCAGAGCTCCGATTAAAGGGAGGAGTTTTACTCAAAATTTTGAAAGTTAAGTAAAAGTCAAAATTTTTGTGCCCTGGATTGTGGGCTGTTCCTTTAATCTGTCTTTTTCCCTGTTTTTGCTGTTTTTGTTGTCGTTATAGGTTATACGGGCGGTGGCGCGGGCTTGCTGTGTTGAACTTAGTTTATCCTTTTAAAAAGGTGTGGTAAACTTTGGAACTTCGTTCATCACAGTGACCAGTTCTGTAGGGACCTGTATTTTTGTTTAGTTGTAGCGTTCTATCTTCCTCGTTGTTTTAGGAAGACGTTTCTCTTGTCCCTCTCTTCCCTATCTATAGATACGTTCTTTTTTTTCAGACTCTGTTCTTGTTCGTACCTTGTAGTGTAATCGGCGTAGTTAGGTTGCATTCTTTTTTCCATTATATTTTCTTTTTTAGGTTTTTGTCCTAGTCTGGTTCGTTGTCCTTGACGTACTTGTGGTCCTTCTACTGTATTTCTTCATTCTTGTCGTCTCTATTTTCTTTTATAATTAATAGTGCATGCATTTTGTAGATATAGAATTAGTGTGCTGTAAAGGTAAATTTCTGAATTGTATTCTGAACTGGGTATTGTTATATCTGGTATTATCTCAGGTCTCTGGTCGTGTTGTTAGTGATCATACCGACAGGGTAGCCGTTTTCATAGCATACATACCATAACCATAAATCTGTGAAATGGCGGAACTCCAACAACTAATGAAGTTGGGTAAGGAACTTGGCCTGGAGGGAGAGGAGCTACGCGGCTGGATTAAAGAACAGCAGGCGGATTTACGCGATGAGCGTGCTAAGGATAGAGAGCGAGAAAAAGAGGCTAAGGCTCAGGAGGAGGAAAGGGAGTTTAAGCAACAGGAGAGAGAGGCTAAGGATAAGGAAGAGGAAAGAGAGTTTAAGTTAAAGGAGTTAGAGGCTCAGCAACAGGAAAGGGAGTTTAAGCAACAGGAAAGAGAGGCTAAGGCTCAGGAGCAGGAGAGGGAGATAAAGTTAAGGGAGATAGAAACTAGGGATAACCAACAGGAGAGAGAGACGCGAATGAGAATAGCGGAGTTGGAAATCAAAAAGAATGCGCCAACAGAAACAGTTGAGCGGCAGGTACACAATAAAGGTGGCGTTAGGATTAAGCTCCCTACGTTCGACGACCGGAAGGACGACATAGACGCCTTCCTTTACAGGTTCGAGCTGAACGCACAGTTGCAATGGGGGGAAAATAAGGAATTATGGGCCACGTACCTGGCATCGCTATTGCAGGGGCGAGCGTTAACCTACTTTAAAGAGCTACAGCGCGAAGACGTGCAAGATTACGACAAGCTGAAGGCTTTGCTGCTTCGCCGATTTGCGCGTACCGAGGAATACTTCCGGGAGCAGTTTAGGCGGGCACGTGCAGATACCAGGGAGGACTTTGCTGCCTTCGTCGCGAGACTGACGGAGTATTTCGCGAACTGGGTAGACTTGGCGCATGTGGGCACGGATTTTGCTAAACTGAAAGACTTAATGATCCGTGACCAGCTGTACGCGTCGTGCCACAAAGATCTGGTGGCTTTCCTGAAAGAGAACGAACCCGCGACGGTGCAGGAGGCGTCTAAGTTGGCGGAGGCATACCGTACGGCGCATCCGTCCAAACCAGTCGCCAGGGCGTACGTCCAAGATGCTGGGTACGTCGCCGTTGTCGAGGGGTCGCCGGCAGGACTTAGGGACAGGTCGCGTCAGCGTGGTGCCTATAGCGGGCAAGCCCAGGGGCAGCGTAGGGGCTATCACCAATCACCGGCATATGGATCCGGTAAGTTTGACCGAGCAGGAGGGCTAGGTCGCGGTAATGGCCGGGGGCGATTTGTGACCTTTGCCGATGACCGACGGCATAGGGACTCTAGTTCCGGTCGCGATGGGTCACGGGGACCCAGGCCTAGTACAGCACAGGGAGCGGAGTGTTGGACTTGCGGACGCGTGGGTCACTTTTCGCGCGAGTGTAGGGCCGCGAAGTGTTGGAACTGCGGAAGAGCAGATCACATCAGCGTGAACTGCCCTGCAGGTAGGATAGCCGCGAACGTGGACAGTAGCTCCAGTCCATGTTCCCCAAATAAATTTCATCATGCGGCTGCGTGTGTTACATCGGACAACGGAGGCGGACAGTATTCTAAGTGTCCCAGTTGTGAGAAGTTATTATCTTCCGGTGTTTTACCTTGTGGGAGAAAGATCCCCGTTATAAATTCATGTCATACAGGAGGTGGTCTTAGGGTTTATCCGGGGTTTGTTGGGGACGAACCGGTCTCGGTTTTACGAGATACGGGATCTACCGTTGTGGGAGTGCATAGGGACTGCATTCGGGATTCACAGCTTACAGGTGAGACTGTCCCGTGCATCCAATTTTCGGGGGCCATTGAGAAATTACCCATGGCAAGAATAATGATAGATACACCTTTCCTTAGCGGGGAAGTCGAGGCAGTCGTTGGTTGTTTTCCAGGCGCCCAGCTCATCATTGGGAATGTATCACGGGTGGTTTCCCCTTCCGATGAGAACGTGCAAGCATGGTCGCAATCAAAAGGTATTGACTTTTGCGCCGCGGTCGAAACACGTCGACGGGTAGCTGATAAATATAAGATTAGACCTTTGGCTACGCCAGCGGTCAACCTAGATATCACGCCAGAGCGCTTGGCGAAATTACAAAGGGAGGACCCATCATTAAACCCATGTTTTGGGGAAGCGCGAACCGAGAAAACGAGGAGATATAAAAACGGGTCGTCTTCTTTTTTTGTCCAGGGGGGCATTCTGTTCCGTATGTACGTCACAGTGGCTTCCGTTCAAAAGCAGGTCGTCGTGCCACGGTCGTTAATTGCTACAGTATTGCGTCTGGCCCATGATGTTCCATTAGCGGATCATGTGGGAAGTGCGGGAACCAAGCAAAGAGTTCTGAAAGATTTTTATTGGCCGTCAGTATACAGAGATGTACGTTTATATTGTAAGACGTGCAGTGCGTGCCAAAAGACGACGCATAAGGGTCGTTCACCCCAGGCTCCTCGTCAAAAGATCCCCACGGTTTCGGAACCGTTTAAAAAGGTTTCAGTACCTTGTTGATTTAAGAGAAAGACTATCTGCAGCGCGCACTATAGCGGAAGAAGCTTCTGGTATCGCTTCGAAAAGAGCAAAAGACTATAAAGATAGAGGGTCCAAACTGAGAATTTTTAAGCCAGGAGACAAGGTTCTGTTGTTGTTACCTACGGACCATAATAAGTTATTGATGACATGGAAAGGTCCTTATGTTATTGAGCGAGTTGTTTCAAAGGTAGATTACGCTATCCACATTGATGGAGCGAGTAAGGTTTTCCATGTTAATATGCTACAGAGATTTTATGAGAGACCACAGTATCTGTGTGCACAGACAAGACCAAAGGAGACTGTCTTCTCTACCGCTTGTACGGGGGTCGTAGACCAGTTGGACTGTGACGTAAGCGACACCGAGCCGCAGGAAGAGTTACAAATTCAATTGCCGGAGTTAACTCCGACACAAGGTTACAGGGACGTTAAAATTAACCCTGACCTTACGAGTTCAAGGAGTGGGGAACTTGAGACCCTGTTAGCGTCATTCTCGGACGTTGTTACGGATTTGCCGGGTCGCACTACGGTGATCCAGCACCAAATAAAGTTGACTTCGGATAAGCCAGTATTTCTTAAACCGTATCCGTTGCCTTTTTCTTCGAGAGATAGAGTCATAAAGGAAGTTGAGTCAATGTTGAAGTTAGATGTGATAGAACCATCAACATCGCCGTATTCATCACCCATCGTCCTCGTGAAAAGAACTTGATGGATCGGTGCGGTTCTGTATTGATTTTCGAAGATTGAACACTATTACGGTAGGCGATAGGGAGCCTATTCCGTTTCAGGAGGAATTGATAGCTTCATTGGCCGGGTCCACGTGGTTTTCCAAGATAGATTTAACGAAAGGTTATTGGGAAACCCCGCTTACTGAGGAGTCTAAACAATACACGGCGTTCCAAACGCCCATTGGATTATTCCAATTTAAGGTCATGCCATTTGGGTTAGTAAACGCGCCAGCGACGTTTGCACGATTAATGAGATTAGTGTTGAAGGACATACCTAATGTCGTGTCATTCTTTGACGATATAGCACGCCATACGTCGACATGGTCTGATCATATTCAGACACTAACAGTAATTTTTCAACGATTACGTCATTTTGGGTTAACTGCTAAACCCGCAAAGATGGATTTGGCATGTCCAGAGATAATATTCTTAGGACATATTGTGGGTAGAGGTGTTCAGAGACCTGAAGAAACAAAAATTGACAAGTTAGTAGGGTTGCAAATCCCTAAAACAAAGAAACAAGTCAGAAGCTTAGTGGGAATTTTAAATTATTACAGGAAGTTCATTCCAAATTTTTCCTCCTTGTCATCTTCTCTTACTGACCTTACTAAGAAGGGACAACCCGATAAGGTCCAGTGGACGTCTGAATGTCAGACATCATTTGATAATTTGGTGACAGCATTATCATCGTCACCCATTTTGATATTACCCGATTTTCGATCTAATTTTATCCTCAGAACGGATGCGTCGGACTCTGGTGTCGGCGCTTGTCTTCTACAGGAGAAGAACGAATGTCTCCATCCTGTATGTTATGTCAGTAGGAAGTTATTGCAGAGAGAAAGAAAGTATTCTGTGATAGAGCGTGAGTGTCTTGCCATTGTCTGGTCCGTCCAGAAACTAGGACGTTATCTCATGGGACGAGAATTTTGTATCCAGACGGACCACAAGCCACTGACATTTTTGTCGAAGAATCGTTCGTCCAGCCCACGCTTGTCTAGATGGGCATTGGCTTTACAGCCGTACACCTTCGTTATTCAACCAATTCCAGGAACCGGCAATCATATCGCCGACTACCTTAGTCGAGCCTAGGGGAAGATTTCAGGAGCTTATACATCGGAGGACAGGAACATTGACAGGATCTCTGTGAATGAGTCGACTTTAAAATATTGACATTATAAAATATATGATATGAAGAATGGTTGATAGGTTGAGTGGTTGTTGATTCTGTATTAAGTATGGTGGTTAGTTAGCTATTCATGATGTGACACATATATGCATATTGCAGACCATATTGATCCCCATATTTTCCCCTGATTTCGGTATTTTATATACTGGGGGAACTGATAGGTCATTTTTCTAGTGTAGGTATTGCTCACGCTCACTCGTTGACAGTCATCTTGATGCGATTTGAAATTAATTGCATTAATTTTTTTGGGGTGGGGGATGATGTCACGAGTGGAGTGAGCGATAGTTAATAATTACGGGGGGAAAGGAGGAGAGTAAAATTAACGCACGGAGACAGGGAAGAAAAGTCGTGCATGTCATGAGTGGGGGGTCTGAAGGAGGCGAAAGCGCTGTATAACTATCACTGCAAGTTAGAAGGTCCTAGGGAGCGGATCTGTGAATAATAGCCCATCGGGCAGAGATAAAAGGAAGCAGTCGAGAAGACTAGTGAGAGTCTTTCCAGTTATGACTGGTATGTAGAATGTTGATTGATTATTATGATTGATGTATTATATTATATTCGTCTATTACCATGATGTGAATAAGTATATGTGAGGAATGTGGAAGTCCTTGATATTGAATATAGCAATGTGCGCCATGAGCGATAGATGAAAGTGAGTTCATGGATTTGTAGCGCGAGTGAGTAGTGTGTACTCCGATGGAAGTGTGTTACCGTAAGATGTGTGGTGAGTGAAAGGTGAACTAGTGTGTGTACGCTTCATGGATTGTAAGGAGAGGTGGAGTGAATAGAAATGGTAGGGTATTATACCAATGTAATGTTATTCTTGTAGGTGTCGGGGACGGGCCGCAGAGCCACCTCGATGAGCACAGGGGATAGGCCAGCATAGGGCCGGAGGCCACACATAGGCCAGAAGTGAGGCTGTCAGTGCAGGACAGTAGAGGCACATAAAGTCGTGGCAGTCAGGCCACGGACAGGGACGTAGATATGAGAGTGAATGAGATACTATATTGTTGCCATGTTGATAGGCTAGTGAACTGATATTATGTTGTTGCCATGTTGATGGCTATGGAATTACTAATGTGTTATTGCCCTGCTGAGGTGCTAGGGGAGTGTTAAGGTGTATGACAATAGGAAGGTGATATTGAGAGACTGCGGGGCCAGTAACTTATTAATGGGCTATTAAGACCCTGAGGGGAGAGGCTGAGGCCGAAGTGCCTTTAGGAGTAACTACCGGATTGTGGATCCGAGGGAGAGTGTGTGTGAGAATAAGGCCGTTGTACGGCAGTCATTTCAATAATATAATGTATGTAATTGCGCTATTATATGTATAATTATGTTTAATAAATGTGTGAGTCTGATGGGTTGTTTTGTTAAGTGTTAAACTTGTTTGTTCGTGATTGTCGTCCTGTCATAAACTATTACATTTCCCAGTCTGGGATTTGTGACACAGATGATTGGTATCTGGGGGAGAATCGAAATCTTCAAAAGTTGCCAGGGAAATCCACAAGACTTTCGACACCGCTGAATTACGTACAGATGATTGGTATCTGGGGGAGAATCGAAATCTTCAAAAGTTGCCAGGGAAATCCACAACCTTACAATAGTTTGTTTTCTGTCTAATTATTTTTCAGAGTAAAGCTGTGTTTTCACGCGTACGGAAACGTCAAAAACACTTCAAGTTGTGAAATAGAAAGAATGTTTTCGTGTGTAAGGAAATGCCGTTTCGGTACATTAAGATAACATTCTTTCTTTTGACTACTTACGGGATTCTGACGTTTCTGTTGCCGCTTACGTTTCCGTACACATGAACGCTCAACTTTATTTATCCATACAGTGGCTGAGTAAAAACCTAGTATATTCCAATTCTTGTCCATTTCCCAAAGTTTCTTGAATGTACAACCAACCCTTTTTCTAAAAGTGAGAAACTTAGTCTACACGTTACCAAATGATAAGACATTACAGATTACCACCCTTCTGGTAAAGGCAGCCATTACTTTTTCTTCTCTTTTGAGAACATGATGTTAAATTACTGATCCTGTATTTTAAAAAGTAGACTACAGAGCATGATTGTTAATCCGTCCAGCACTCACACACCGATTCCCTTGGCTAAAAATTCTGAATTTTGTAAAAGTGATTTAAAATGGTCAAATGAAAGCAAAAAAAATAGAAATATTCATCATGAAAAAAAAAAAAAAGACAAAAAAATATTCGTTGATCAATTTCAAAATGTCCCAGATAACAGAACACTGGGTAGCGGGTGAGATGTTTAAAATAATGAAACACTGGGTTGTGGACAACTGAACCACAAAGTCATATGTGCATCTTGTTAAATTACTAACTGGTTTTACAGACTGTCAATGAACCATGTTTAGACCGTTCACTCCTGTGGTTTTCATTACTACAGAAAGTCATCGACCGTTTTACTCCTTGCCTTTCCAATAGGACAACAGTTACATTACTGCCTAACTTCCCCATACATCTAGACGCGCGTATGTTGTAAAACAGTGTAAAAGTGCATATTTGATCACATGTGTAACCATTTACTCAAGTGAGAACTATGTGAAGTATGCGTAATTTGTTTATAGACACTACAATAAGGGCGCATCCTGTTGGTTGTATAAACATTTGCTGCGTGAGAAATCAATGAAAAGCATGCTGTAGTGATTCCGAGTTGAGGGCAACAAATTAAAAAGAAGGTGTAGTGGTTGGATAGAGAGTTTGGCAGTCTAGTGGTGTGTTGCTGTATTGAGGGTAGAGGTTGGGGTGATCTGGTAAGTTGCCGGGAGAATCAGTTGCAATGTCCTCCATTTGAACTCCAAAACGCATTAAGAAATAAGAGAAAATATAACAATACAAACACTTTGAAGGAAAAGAATATATCAACAAAGTATTTACTGTTTGTAGAAGTGTTTTTGTGAATGACTGTATTCCATGTATTTCCAAGTGTTTTCTAGTTTGAATGAATTCAGTGCTTTTTTTGTTTGCTTTTTCCCTCACTGAATCTGAGTTCACTGAATGTATAGCCTGGAATATCTTAATAATTATGTAGCCTACTGCTCGAAATAGTTAAAAGAATACCGATATGTTTGCTGAATATGACGATTTTCTCTTCCCTGGACTGAGAGCATGTTCATAAGTCCTTACTTACACGTTTGCCTATATATGATAGCGACATACTGGCAAGCTTAAAACAGTAATTCCATTTGTTGTAATCTTATTGTGTAATAAGCCTCAAGAATTCAGGACTGGATAAACACCTGCTCGGGGCATCAAGGGAAGGGGGTTGGGGCACCAAAGAAATTTTTGATTGCAGGATTTTACTATGGACCATATGGTGCAAAACTGCAAATGGTGCAGCTGAAGAAGTATCCACAAAAGTGGGCCCCCACAATAAATGAATAAGATAAAGTATTTGATGGCGCATAAGGCTCGTTTTTTGTTGTTGTTGTTGTTGTTGTTGTTGTAGTTGTTGTTTATATTTTTAAATGTTAAAAAATTGCCCTGGGCAATTTTAGTTTGTATCTTGAATTACATGTGCTGTACTATGTGGGACACCAAAATCTTTTAAGTGCTTAGGGCATCTGGAGGTCTTAATCCAGCCGTGATCAAGATGAAAGGAATGTAATATGTACGTTTTCTCCACCTTCCCGTGCACTGTTTGTGTAGACAATCTATTGTGTTACGCACAGGCAAACACATTTAATTGATGTATTCTGCACATTCAATAAAAACGAATGTTGTGACAAAAAGCTACATTTATAGACAAGCACATGTATAAATACAAACTTCATACGTCAATCGTCAACTTTTAGGCAGAGGTTAAGACAGTAATTGCGTAAGACGACAGCACGAGGGTGTTCTGGCTGATTTCAAGGTTAGACAGTAATCAGACATCAAAGGATCGGAGGGGTTCAACGGTCGAACCTGCTCGTTCAGCTAATATCTTTATCACCTGAGTGCTTGACTGCATTGCGAGCGAACTGACGGCAACATTATTATGTATAGTACACGATCCATATGACAAAGTCATGTCTATTACTGCAATGAGTGGCGATCATTTTTTTTACTTTGCTTTTTGTCAGTTCGCCTGTACCTACATCCGTCTCGTCGTTTCCACTACTACGTCGAGTTTAGCTAGCTCAGAGGAGAGTCCTGTGTCTGCTAGCTTTGGCATAAGCGGGGCAGAACCAGTCTAGCCCTTGAACGGACGCGGAAAGCGCCAAACGGAGGATCAACGTGTAGCCTGTTGCATACCGGCGAGCTGACCTATTTTCACACCGGCACTCTCAAAAGCACGAGTTTCGCTTTGAATCGATGTAGTAAATGAAAACTGGCGAGAATAACTACTACAATCGTGAATTTATAGAAAAATATGATCCAACTTCATAATAAAAGACGAGTGTGTGTTATTTTAACAGAAACTGCAGCGTTACACGTTCGGTAATGTACACGTTGAAGTCGTGTTTCACGTGTTCAGGCAATCTATTTTTGTCCATTGGATCAATGGCAGACGGGGTCAAAAGTAGTCCCGTCACATAAATTATGCAAAGAAGCCGGTAACGGGCCGCGCTGGATGCGTGGCACAGCTACGGGGCCTCTGCTTCGTCACTGTTTAGTCAGTGGGTAGAAATAGCCGAAAGGGCATTGCACAATGTGCGACAATTTGTAGGGGGCGCGACGCATTCCAGTATCTCATTCATAGTACGCACTTCCTGTCCCGGTCTCTACCCCTCCCCCTTCTCACTTATACTCGGATTTAGCTGTTGAGGTGTCTAGAATTTACGTAGCAGATATTATTCATGAGAGTGCTGCCAATCTTCTCTCAACTGTCCACAAAATCATATGTAGTTTGAACTGTTAGTGCGGGTTAGGGTGACCTGAGACGCATTTTGTTTGAGTCAAGAATGATTAATGCTGGTGTTCAGTTCGGTGGGATCGAATGCTGAGAAATCCTTTCGATTTAATGAGTAGCCAAAGACTGCTCACTTCGAGATTATATGCACGTCGAGACCTTTTTAATGAGAAGTGCTCCACCTTTAGATCGACTATTTTCTTTTTAAATTGTCAGCGTTTTCGGGAATGTTCGACAGCAATTGGGTGTATGTAACGAGTGCCACATGTTCACAATTACGTTTTCTGTTAGCTTTAAATTAATAACGAAAACTGCCAGTGAACCTAACAAGATGTGTGCTTGTGAAAGATTGTAGTGGCCTGGGATGTGGAAAAAACGCCTGGTATGGATCTAGGAAACCTTCAGTATGAAATGTAATGTTCTGTTAATGGAATGAAGTGAAAGCGCTTCAGATAGAGAGAAGGGACGGAGGAATAACTGGTATAATTATAGTGAAGGATAAAAAATGACGGTAGAGAGGAAGGGAACAAGGTTTTCCCCCGCAGCGCAGAAACGAGTGTGTGCTCCCTGTGTTCAGAAAATGAATGCGTATATTACCGCTATCTCAGAGCAGGTCGTAATTTCATTTTCAAGAGAATACACTGAGAACAAACTACAGCCACCCAGCTATATTCAAAAGTGGTTGCTGATTAAAAGAAAATAGAAAGTATCAGGTTTGGGGGCAGGACGGATTAGAGGGAGGGGGTGAAAGTCCTTGCTGAAAAATCCACTTACAAACAACTCCTTGCACTGAATGAACTTGTTAAGAGTAGGGCGTGTTGTGAGCGGGTGTTATAGTATTACCGCGTGAGTACCAATATCATCAGTGTCGATACAATATTGTTCCCGAGAGAATCAGGAAGTGATTTTTATCAATAAATTGTATTCGGATATTATAGTACGCTGACATGGCCAGCTAACTCCACAAGGTCACAACCAACTCAGCTGTGGGCGACTGGGATGTTCCAGGTCGGACAAAGGGAGGGGAAACAGACGGTCTGGTCTGGTCGCTGACATATTTATGAATCCATTTAAACCATTAATTATGTCCAAGGCAAACAAAGCCCAGGCACGGCCGTGTTCTTTCCCAGGGGAACCTGCACTTTTTTACAACAATAACACTGACACAGAAAAAAAAAAAAAAAGGAAGTGTATATTCGTACAACATGTTGTATGGATATGGACTGTGCATATCCGTACAACATGTTTACCCAAAAGCGCGACTGGTGGAGGTTTGCTGAAACAAAACTTGGTATGGTGTTCACGAATTTAAAGTGACAACACATGGAATAGACAGATGGACCTGGGACCGTGAGGGTCCAGCCAGTTTGTATCAATGGGCGGTAGTCAAATTGACTAATCAGGCGAAAAGGGGTTGGGGTAGCCATAGGTGATCGACGTACACTCAAGTATTATTATTAGTGCAGATCACGCAATCTCCGAGCAGAAGTCGGATTTTTTTAGCTACTAAGCCGTTTCATATTTTTAAAAACTATGCAATTAACAGTAATTTGGTATTCCGGTGTGTATTCTACGTCATCGAATTGTATGCGTTGTACGGATATGCTCTTCCAAAAAAAAAGGTGTAATTGTCGTAACAGGCCTAGGAAGGCAGAAAACAATTTTACGCGAAATAATATTAATTAATACCATTCAACATCGTAGTAAAGCGGGACACGTACGGGGAACTAGAGGTGGGGAGAGAGTTAGAGAGACAGGCAGTCAGACAGACAGACAAACAGATAGACAGACAGACTCACTGACTGACACACAGACAGACACGCAGGGAGAGAGAGGAACATTATTGTCTTCATGAAGATATCAATTATTTGAAAATCCAAGAAATATTTATGCTTGAGTGAAAGATGCCTTGAGATTGTTTAAATTTGAGAATAGTACCAGCGCCATATCCCCTGATTCCCTGGTGTTCTCGTGGAAGATATCTTAAACTTTCAAATTCTTTCAACCATAACTCAGATCAGATCAGAAATATACATGGGAATCACAGAATCTGATAGTGTGTGTCAGGGGGGGGGCGGTCGAGGGTATGGCTAAAACGAGGGGCGGGGGGTCGGTGAGCGAAATACACGTACGTTATAGAATCAGGTTTTTTACGTCTGAATTTTAGTGACCTGTCCGTGATCCGCTTGATGTGAAAGGTGGGGGAAAGGGGGGGGGGGCATGGGGTGTAATCTGCAGCTGTACGGTATCTCATTTCCCTCATTTCCCTCATTTCCCTCATTTCCCTCATTTCCCTCATTTCACTCATCTCCCTCATTTCCCTGATTTCCCTCATTTCCCTCATTTCACTCATCTCCCTCATTTCCCTCATTTCCCTCATTTCCCTCATTTCCCTCATCTCCCTCATTTCCCTCATTTCCCTCATTTCACTCATTTCCCTCATTTCCCTCATTTCCCTCATTTCCCTCATCTCCCTCATTTCCCTCATTTCCCTCATTTCACTCATCTCCCTCATTTCACTCATTTCCCTCATTTCACTCATCTCCCTCATTTCCATCATTTCCCTCATTTCCCTCATTTCCCTCATTTCCCTCATTTCACTCATCTCCCTCATTTCCCTCATTTCACTCATCTCCCTCATTTCACTCATTTCCCTCATTTCACTCATCTCCCTCATTTCCATCATTTCCCTCATTTCCCTCATTTCCCTCATCTCCCTCATTTCCCTCATTTCCCTCATTTCACTCATCTCCCTCATTTCCCTCATTTCCCTCATTTCACTCATTTCCCTCATTTCCCTCATTTCCCTCATTTCACTCATCTCCCTCATTTCACTCATCTCCCTCATTTCACTCATCTCCCTCATTTCCCTCATTTCCCTCATTTCCCTCATTTCCCTCATCTCCCTCATTTCCCTCATTTCCCTCATTTCCCTCATCTCCCTCATTTCCCTCATCTCCCTCATTTCCCTCATTTCCCTCATCTCCCTCATTTCCCTCATTTCCCTCATCTCCCTCATCTCCCTCATTTCCCTCATCTCCCTCATTTCCCTCATTTCCCTCATCTCCCTCATTTCCCTCATTTCACTCATTTCCCTCATTTCACTCATCTCCCTCATTTCACTCATTTCCCTCATTTCACTCATCTCCCTCATTTCACTCATTTCCCTCATTTCCCTCATTTCCCTCATCTCCCTCATTTCCCTCATTTCCCTCATTTCCCTCATCTCCCTCATTTCCCTCATTTCCCTCATTTCACTCATCTCCCCTTCCCCTTTCTTTCTTTCTTTCTATTCCCCCCCCTTTCTGTGACTCTTTGTCTGTCTGTCTCTCTCTCTCTTTCTCTCGTCCGTCTCTCTTTTTGTCTCTCCCCCCCCTCCCTCCTCTCTGTCTGTCTGTCTATCTGCTGTCTCTCTTTCCCTCGCTTCATCCATCACACTTTTTCTCTCTCTCTCTCTCTCACTCACCTTTTTATTTTATTTGGGGGGAGGGAGGGGGTAGTCGAGCTACCTTCAATTAGACTTAACACACGTCGTGTCCTCTTTTAATTTCCTCAAACGACACCAACACCGCTCACAAGCAGGCAATGT
>OZ007571.1:9058943-9076443 GCA_963931925.1 Onchidella celtica | reverse complement strand
ATGATGCTGCACAAAAATATAATGAACTTCTGCGTTGTGTTTACAGGGACACGCAAACAAGCTGTGAATTATTATAGGCGCATGAAACAGCATTGGTAACGCTTTGCTAAAGCTGATCTTTGTTGATACCAGTTTGAAAATGAGAGCGGCTGGTGTGCTGTGATTGTGTTTTGCAGTATGCATTAACAATGCCACAAATGTGTAATTAGAGGGAGCATGTGGCAAGGGATGAGGTGGTAGGCGAATACACAGGGAATGCGAAATAGACATGGGACAATTGTTTATGTCGATACGGGAATAAGTTACAGCAGTTGTTATGTAGTTAGCTGTGTGGACAAGCAGATAGATAGATAGATAGATAGATAGATAGATAGATAGATAGATAGATAGATAGATAGATAGATAGATAGATAGATAGATAGATAGATAGATAGATAGATAGATAGATAGATAGATAGATAGCCAGACATACAGACAGAGGTCGATAAACAGATAAACAGACAAACACAGAGATAGACAGACGGACACAGATAGAGAGATGGACGGACGGACGGACGGGCGGACAGACATAGATAGATAGATAGATAGATAGATAGATAGATAGATAGATAGATAGATAGATAGATAGATAGATAGATAGACAGACAGATAGACAGACAGACAGATAGATAGATAGATAGATAGATAGATAGATAGATAGATAGATAGATAGATAGATAGATAGATAGATAGATAGATAGATAGATAGATAGATAGATAGATAGATAGATAGATAGATAGATAGATGGACGTGTGGATGGATGAATGGATGGATGTTATAAATTATGTCCCCTCATAATGTCAAGTATTACCCTATTTGATCTCAAGGCCCAGGTGCAAGGAGTGGTGACCCCCCAGGTATGTAAGGAAGATATCGCCAGCTGAAAAATGGGCCATGGATTGTGTCCAACACAGCTCTTGTTCCTAACTCCATGACCCAATTCCAGCCACTCCCACGCCATTTCAAATCGTGTTTACTGAACACACCGAGCCCTTTGTGATTTATGACTTTCTAATTGCGTGATATGGCTATAAATCGAGGTGCCCAGCTCGAGAATCATGTACTCGGACACCCTGGCCTAGAAGTAGAAGCAAGGTGCTTGCTTCTCATGCCTAAGGTTCCGGGTTCGATCCCCGGCGGCGCAGGCATGTTGGAATGTTGGGGGGAAATTCGTGTTTCTATGTTAGGTAGGATCGAGCTCCTAGTCTTCTCGGATAAGGAAAAACTCTAAAAGCCTGTGTGCACGTTGCGCACATTAAAGATAGCTTGGCAGTTGGGAATCTAACAAGACCGCGACATAAGCACACAAAACCTTAATAAGGAAAATAAAAACAGGAAACGTGAGGTGTAAATGCCAAGGGCAGCGAACTACCTGAGGTAAAGACCTTAAAAAAAAAGGTGTACGTATTTCGTCAAGAGATTTCCCTTGTACGGGAATGTTATTTCGTAACAGCTGATTGGCTGGTTAAGATTTACTGGAACTCCGAGTGATGTATGTTGAAATCTGTTTGGGTGAAATGTCTACTCCGGTGGGAATAAGTGATAGCCAAAACAGTTTCGGAGCATCCTGATCCAAGGTCCTTTCTTTCTTTCTCTCTCTTTTTCTGTGTCTCTATCTCTTTGCCTAATTATATATTTCTCTCTCTCTCTCTCTCTCTCTCTCTCTCTCTCTCTTTCTCTGCCTGTCCGTCTTTCTCTTTCTGTCTGACCCTGTCTTTCTCACTCTGTCTGTTCATGTTTCTCTATATGCAAGAGATAGACAGAAAGTGCGAGAGAGAAGTCGGATTGGAGATGAGCTTTGAAAAGGATCCCACAGCAACACAATCCTGAATTCGATTGTCTGACATTGAACTAATGCGCCCATAGTTACAGATGGTTGAAGAAAGATAACAGCTGTAGATCTTACGCATTGGCACTGCACTACGGCCTTTTGACGCCGGCAATAAACTTGTGTGTCAATGGATTTGTTCGTCCGATCGCTTCACATGAAAACTAAATGTATTATTTGTCCAAACAACAAAATATCAAAAACATCCCTGCTGTTGACGTGTGTAATCTGGCCACGCGCCAACAACGGCCTTGCTTAACGTCGTAGGCCTACTGTTACATATTTCATATTTTGCGCGGTGACGATGTGTTTACCGGTCATGAATGAATGAATTCTCCTGAAATCATCCGATGAAATATAAATTTAGTGGCTATTGTTTCACTCCACTGGGGTCCTCTCGTCTACTACGGCCAAATGCCACTAAGGACAGAATACACAAACACTGGATCTCACTCCTGTTCTATGAAAAGAAGAGAAAAACTAAGTATCCTGTTTTCTAAAGTAAAGCTTATGGGGCGACTTTTTGTTTCTATCACGGCCTTCTCACAATGCAACTTTTAAGTTCCGAGATCAAATTCTGATTTCTGGTTTACTTTTGTCTCTTAATGTGGTCGTGAAAAAGAGCCGGTATTCGAAATACGCCATTAACATTTGCAAGTGGTGATTAGCGCAATGATGATAGTTGTTTTGATGTCTCAAACTGTTGTCAGGGATGAGGCGGTATTCAAAATATGCCATTAAAATTTGCTAGTGGTGATTACCACTATAATGATGGTTGTATTGGTGTCTCATACTGTCGTCAGGGATTAGACGGTATCCGGAATAAAGCTGGGTTTTCATGTGGACGGAAGCGGAAACAGCAAACGGAAATGTTAAAAACCTTCAAGTAGTAATTTAGAAACAATATTTCCATACTTAGGAGAACACCGTTTCCGTACACACGAAACACTGGTTCTGTTTACTACCTGATGGATTTTTGGACGTTTCCGTTTCCGTACACGTGAAAACCCAGCTTCAGCCAGCTGCTGTTACACAATTACAGTTCTCCTCGTTGACTTTAACATTACTGTGACATTCTCATGGGTGTCTGAGACCAAAGCCAAGCGGCAAAGTTTCATCAAAGCAGAGAGAAAGAGACAAGAAACTTTGAGAGTGACAGTTTTCCTTTGGTTTGAGGCTGGGTTGGTTAGGTGGATCAGCTGATAAAGTTTGTACTGCGCGTCTCATAAATACATTAAATTTGTTTCTTCCTCACAGCACTCAAACAATGTGCTACAAAAAGATAACACTTGTCCAAAAACATTTCTTGCTGAAAATTAATGTCAACACCTTTTAATAACTATTCCACATCTTGTGTTATGATAGCAGGATTTTCTGACGAGTTGAGGTCTCTCACCATGTATGGAAATGTATATTTGACATTGAAGATCCTTAATTACAGTATACGTATGGAAAGGAGAATGGTCTCGAAATAATATCAGATTTAAAAAAAAATTCAATTATAAAATGGTGGTCAAAGGAGCTGATAAACACAAACAAATTCATGCCAAGGCCAAGTTTCAAAGTCCAGTTGGCTCCTTTCTGCCAGAAGTGGAATAATTGTATTTCATATGGGATTTTTGAACTGTAAATGTTAATCTTAAACATCTGGTATCTGAAGCTTGCATTCACCTGCAACTCTCGACAAAGTATACATTTCTGGGTCGTCAACGCCATTGTTAGGTCAAAAGGCAAAAAAGAGAGATGGGCAGTGGATGACCTGCATTTTAGGGACTCTGAAGCTTGACTGTTATGGAGCCCCTTCGCAACTGGCAACGATAGGGCAACATCCAACATTCACTCATTAGAAAACGTTTTTTTCAGGGTCCCCCCAGGATTAGGGGTCCTGAAGCTTTAAGTTCATTTGTTCCACAGTAGATCCGCCTCTGGAGATGGGAGAGAACAGAGCAAGACGAGATGTATTCCCCCCCCCCCCTCTCCTCCACCCCCCACCCCCCCGAAAAAAAAATTTGCAAGTTTTCATTCATGACTATTGTTTTAACTGATGCAGTGGATATTTGCACAATAAATGAAAAATTCCAAAGATCAACGACGTTTTACAATTCCCAGTGGGTTTGAGCCATTTTCAATAAACATTGTCAATACTGAGTCAGGATCTTTATTGATTTCACTAGCGAATCATTCTGCACTTGTCAGAGATGAAACAATGTTAATTACTGGTTATTTGCTATTCGTCAATGTGAGATTAAGAAACATCGCTCCAGCATTAAATATTCCTTTGGTGTAATTTTAATTATGTGATAGAATTATTACGTGACCGAGGACAGACAGATGGCCCCTTTTTCAAGTAGCCTTGACGGGCACTTGCTGATCTTGTGGGCCGACGAGTTAATGGTGACGTCATAACATTTAGTTTCAATCATGACCTCACGCATTAGCAACTAGTTGGATTTCACCAGAGAGTATAGACTGATGTATAGAGAGATCTCACTTCCGTCAAATCGCGAAACTAGGTCGCTGCGGTAAACAAGAAATTCAAGAATTGAAAGAGACCTTCTTCGCCAAAGATTGTGTGCATATCTGTTTAATGTGGTTTGTTCATATTTTTGGGCTGACTGAAACTAGTTAGAGCCGTTTGTAAGTTTTTCCCATTTATAAAGGGCTGTTGATAGGGGGACAGAGTGTTTTATATAGAAAACTATATATAGCTGAATAGTAAGTACAACCAAAGATACTAGAAACGACAAGATAAGACACTGTCTTCTTCGCACCACTATAAAAACCGTGCACACAATTTGCGAGCTGATCGGGGGCGGTGCCCATGGCGCATAGTATGAAAAGAATGCTGGATATTGTGGTAAATTTATGTTGCAAAATTGTGTCAGTGCTACTGCGACTAAAGAAAAAAGAAAGAAAAACTAGCCACACTTTAAACACAGCGATTGAGGTTAGAATAAGTGACGTCAGTAAAGGCCTAAAGCGATAGCTGAACAGTGAACACAATTCAATCATTTCCCTATTTGGCTTTGTAAAATACGGCACTTTTCATGAATTCCGCGCGTTTGGCGCCAGGTGGCGGTGCGAAATCTGTGCACGCTAAAAGTACTAACTGTCTTATCTTATCAATTCTAGTATCTTTGGTACAACTCAGTATTTTCTCTATCTGGCTTTGTAATTGGACGACACCCCAAACAAGATATTTCATGAAATGGTGCCTGGGATCAGGTCACCGTGCCCTCAAGCGTCGGCACACCATTAAATATTGATAAAAGTTCATCAAACGGAAAGTTCAGAACAAGCTCACACAAACAGCCTGGCCACCCGGGCATGCACTGAGGAGCATAACTGCACTCACACCCAAGCCTTCAGACAGTCTGCAAGGACGATACACTAGGGAGCATCGACCTCAGCAGATAACCATTTTTTACTTCATTACCGAACGGCCTTCCCAGGGTAATCACATTATGTTGTAACCTCATAGATTGGACAGATATGTTTCCCTGCAGTTGCTCGGCGCCTCTAGTCAAAATTCACCTTCAATTCCCTGGTTCCAGGGGTCTTAATCTTTTTTTTTTCCAAAAAAGACTCTTAAGGTACATTCATCTCTATCTTTCTTTCTCTCTCTCTCCTTTCTCTCTCTCTTCCTCTCTTTCTCTCACTTTCTCTCTTTTTCTTTCTCCCTCCTTTCTTTTTGCAATAACTGTTCCTCTCTCCATCTCTATATCTCTGTATCTCCATTCTTTCTTTCTCTGTCCCTCTTTCTCTCTCCTTTCCCCCCCCTCTCTCTATCTCTCTCTCTCTCTCTCTCATTTATCTTTTGCTCTCTTTTTCTCTCTCCCTCTCTTTCTCGCTCTCTCTCTGCCCTCTCTCTTTCTCTTTCTGTCTCCCTCTCTCTCTTTCTTTCTCTCCTTCTTCCCCCTTCTCTCTTCTTGTCTCTTTCTCTTTTTTCCCTCTCTCACTCTCTCTCTTTTTTCCTTCTCTCACTCTCTCTCTTTTCTCTATTGCTCTCTTATTTTTCTCTCTCTTTTTCTCTCTCTCGTTCTTTTCTCTCTCTCTCTTTCTCTCTCTCTCTCTCTCTCTCACTAGCTCTCTCTGTCTTGCTTATCTCTCTCCCTCGCCTCTCTCTCTCTGTCCTCTCTCTCTCTCTCCTTCTCTCTCTCTCTCTCTCTCTCTCTCTCTCTCTTTCCAGCTCTCCCTTTCTTCGGCAGTTACGAAGGTCAAGACCTGAGGTTTCTACTGTTACAGACATAAATATAGTCATAACTATGGTTCCCTTACAGCATGTTACCTGTTGGCGAATTGCCTGGAAGTGCAGAATGTCTGAAGTGTGAGGAGCATCCATACATTTTTGCTTCCTGGTTTGCTTGTCCGTTCGTTTTGGCGGATCTAGACAATCGTGATGTTACAGGTCGGAGTATGTCTGGAAGTGGAGGGAGGGGGGAGGGGGGGGGGGGTTACACAGAGCAAAATGGCAAAATGTCAGGAAGACATAATTATAATTAGGCAAGGAGCACACCAGCTGATTTTTATCGGCCAGCTAATTAGACGTTGACGTGACGTCATTAAGTTTCAATTAGACACCCCCCCCCCCCAAATTAGGTGGATCTCAGTGAAACTCAATATCGTGACGTCAATACTCAACCAGTCGACCGATCAAAGTTCACTGGTGAGCGCCAGGGGGTTAATATACGCTTTTCCCTCACTCTTGCCATGTCTTCCATTCATCCATCCATTTCTCACGTCCATCAGAGGAGACCTTTGTAAGGAGGCAGAATCTCCAGTCGAAGACACCTTGAACTAAAGGCAACAAAACGTAAACTGTACCCATGGCTGAGGGAGATCGTTACACGACAAGAATGTTGTTACGAGTACGTACGGTCCCCCAAATTGCTGTTGCTGTTTGTTTTTTTGCGTTAGGGATACATAATTATTTTAAAGCCTTTTGTGACTCTAGAGCTAGAGAGCGCCTCCCGAAATACTCCTAACAACAGCCGTAATTAATTATTCTTTCAGATTTTGCTTTTTGTTTTCCCCCTGTCGTTTGCGTTGAAACGGTAGGGAGGCAGGGTTAGGGATTCGATAAGATTTAAGGCTGAGGATAAGGACAGGGTTAGGGATAGATAGTTATACGTACGCGCCCCTAGTGCAAAACACTTAGGGTGCGTACGTACTTTTAACAACAGCACATGACAAAGGGAGCTCTTTTCGTGAACATTCCGCCTTCCTGAAAGAGGGACCACGATTTCAAACGAACAACTTGCTGCTGAGTTTCCACGAGGAATTTTAACTCACTCACTCTCGCGTGACTGTTTATCTTGCAAAAACTAAGTCGTGACTTAAAATTCAAATCTCTAGTTCAGGGCCAGAATTTCGTGACAGATTCCCCCTGGTACTGACCTCCTGTTTCGTGGAGTCGTGGTATTAAAGTGATGATCTCACTTGGCACGGGACGGGGTCATGTGATCTGCCAGTGACACAAGTGCTGAGATGATCAAAAGCTCTGTGTGTGTGTGTGTGTGTGTGAGTGAGTATGTGTGTTGTGAGTGGTGATCCTTTCAATGTTTCAACAAGTGTGTCATTTCCATTATTCTGGAATGTGATATAACACGATCAAGGGTTGCCGAGGTAGGGGTCGTCCACACTTTCCTTCTGTCTGTCTGTCTGTCTGTTTGTCTGTCTGTCTGTCTGTCTGGCTGTCTGTGTGTGTGTGTGTCTGTCTCTGCCTGGCTCTTTCTCTGCCTGGCTCTTTCTCTTTCTCTCTGTCTTTCTCTCCCTTCCTCTCTTCTCCCTCTCTCTCTCTCCCTTTCTCTTTCTCCCTCTCTGTCTTTTTCTCTCTCTGGGTCTCTTTCTCTCTCTCCCTGTCTCTCCCACTCTTCCTCTCTCCTCTCTCTCATCCTCTTTCTTCCCCCCTGTCTGTCTGTTTGTCTCCCTCTCCCTTTCTCTCTCTCTCTCTCTCTCTCCTCTCTTTCTCTTTCTCCTCTCTGTCTGTCTTTCTTTTTTTTCTGTCTGTCTGTCCCTATCTCCATCCCCCGACTCTCTCTCTCTCTCGCTCTCTCTCTCTCTCTCTCTCTCTCTCTCCCTCCCTCTCCTCAATACACAGACAAATCTCATCCTCTGAAACTGCTACCACTTCCGGAGTTTACAATTTACTTCCTACGACAAATGACAGAAACAAAAAAAGACAGTGTAACACTGGTGGAAGTAATACATTTCGGACACAAAGGAAATGTAACGTTTTGCACAAGACGACCCATAACTTGTAAAAAGAAACAGTTCCGCCTAATTGGAGTGATTGCTGTTAGGAGACCGTAGTCTAACAACTAAGCCGTTGTGGAGATCATAGTGAGTAATGTTCACTGCTCATCTACAGTTTACCCTGTAGCATGCCACGGTCCCCTAAACGACAGCCCAGTCGGAAGTTTTTGGATCTTGTTAGGAGACCGTAGTGAGTGTTCACTGCTCGTCTACAGTTTACCCTGTAACATGCCAAGTTGGAAGTTTGTGTCAGACCCATAATTATTTTCACTTCAAAGCCGTTTTTCTCAAAATCAGCTCTGCCGTCTTATGCCGGGTTTTCCCATGCACACTCACAAATAATGAGCCTGATCTATGGTCCTCGAGTCGCCCCGAGGACATGCCAGAAACAGGAAACTGAGAAGGATATTATAACTGTCTTCACGATGTTTTCTTATACATATTGCCTAATTCATATCAGTATCGCTCCAGTGACGATACGTTTTACTAAAAAGTTTCACTGTTCAATCTAGTTATACCGCAAACTGTATTTTTCTCTGCAAATCATATAAATGTAGAATGCTGTATAAAAAGAGAGGATAGTTAAACTATGTTAATGATGTGCCCTGTTAATGTAGTATTATTATAAGTGTCCAAAATGCGTGTCAGTAGGTAAGAGTCTGGAAGATTTCCTATAATCACTGTTTGAGTGTACGAAGGCGCTGAAAATAGACTTAAATCTGTTTAATTTCCAGACCACAGTTCTCTGCACTATGTGAACTAAAGGAAGATATTATCTTACAACATTATCGATCTTCAGAAGCGATAACATAATAACTTAAAATATATCTTTTATCTTCGTTAATTCTGCAGCCTAGGTTCTGATTGATTAAAAAATATGTTCATGAGCCTTTGCCTCGAAATTAGCTATGGATGAAAGTTCGAAGAGGTCTACGGCTAATATAGGTGCAAGATTTAGGTCACTATTCGTTCCCTCATCAACGTCATATTATTATGTCATGAACCTCAGTAGAAGAAAATTTGATGTCAACAGGCCTGAAATCTAGGTCAGAGATCTTTGTCTGAAATTTTTACGATTTATTTATCACAAACACCCTCAGAGAGAGAATGACAGACAGATAGATTGGCAGAAAGACAAGCAGACAGACAGACATACTGACAGACAGAGGGGGGGGGGTCATGAACGATAGCAGTAGTGGCTGATGGTGGTGATGGTGATGGCGGTTGTGACGTGGTGGTGGCAGTGATAATATTGGTTGGATGGTAAGGCCGCAGACGTCGTCCTGTGAAAAATGATGATTGTCAAAATAGTCACCAAAGACCGCAGTTTTCACCACGGAACCCGCCAGATGTGGCTGCCGCAGTACATGCAGCTGTTTCTGAAGGTGGTGCAGTGAAAACGATGACCTACTTGGCAAGCTTTTCTTGTTCCACATTATTTAGCACAGAGTCCATAGTTCAGCTTCGAGAGTCTATTTCATCAGCCATTGGCCAACTTTGTCCTAGAATTCGATCTAGTGAAAACGCTATAGGCTGTTGTTACTTGTACATACGTAAGCCGAGCGTTTTGCGCTGGGGACGCTTACGTATACATACCTATCCCTAACCCTGTCCTTATCCTCCATCCTCAATCTTATCGAATCCCTAACCCTGTCCCTTACTCTTTCAACCCAAAACGGGAGGAAAACAGAAAGAAGATCTGAAAGAATAATTAATTAAGGCTGTTGTTAGGAAGATTTCGGGAGGAGCTCTCTAGCTCTAGCGTCACAAAAGGCTTTAAAATACGTACCCCGAGCGTAAAAAACTTGGGGGAGGCGTACGTACAGGTAACAGTAATCAACGCTATATATAGCTCATGAACAGTAAAATGGGTCAGAAAAACTTTGACTTACATAACATTGAAGCAGTCATTTCACAAGACTGATTCCAAGTCGTGTGAAATTGCCCTAGATCGGTGTCTGAAATCAAGCTCAGCTGTGTATCACGGGAGGTAATTATCGTCGCAGAAAAATAATATCTGATTGGTGTCATCACCACCACGCCCCCCCCCCAACCCCTTTGCTCTCCCCCCCCCCTCCCCCCTTTTCTCCCTACCCCCCCCCCCTCGTACCTCCCATGAGGTCACCCTGACGAAGTGTGTCACGCCTAGGCAATCAGTATCCTATTGTAATTCACCAAGTACTCAAGAACTGACTACATACTAAATGTGGTCTTGCAACTTCAGAGGTTCCCAACCTTTTTCGACCCATTCATCCTTGGCAACTTTGCTAATTTAAATTTACCTCTACCTTATTTTGTTCAGTATTATATCGATTCAAACCGGGATACTCCAAAATACGGATGCTTGGGGTAGGTAAGCTGTTTATGGAACATATTAACTGATGCACTTCCGGCTAGTTTATTTCAGAAAACACCAGTTCTCAGACTAATCATAGTGCCCTCTCTGAAAGACGGTAAAAATGCAAAATTATTTGAATTCTAACAATTCCTCAATTTGATTTTCGTGCACTGTTTTGAAGTGGCTGTTTTTCAGATGAACCGCTCAGTGCAGCTGGTAGTAGTGAGTCTTCTCATGAGTTAAACAAATATAAGTTATAGATATACCTTTTTGCATACTTATATGGTGTTCCATATATCACTTGTTCTAGAGGTATTTTCCTCAGAATTAGACGGCTACTTTGGCAACACAGTGCATGCTGGTAAGAAGTATAGAATACTAGTAGACAAGTCCAAAACAATAGGGAAAAAAAGAGTATTTTGTCACAAACTAAGTCTACCTCAAATTTTCTAGCTTTGTTTTAAATCTAAATCTTTAAAGATATGTAAAAATCCAGAATCAAAAATTTACACCTCCCCCCAGGCCCTCCCCGGGAAGGCGAGATGTACCCTCTGGGGATAAACTCATCCCAACCTGGGAACCCTTGTCGCTCTTGTATGTTTTCTGAGGTGAGACTGATTAATCATGATTTATGGGGGTTACGACCTTCATTAGATCAACTCTCTATTCTCGCTTCGATGACTGGATACATTCTTTCTCTTTTTTTCTTTTTCTTTTTTGTTTGTTTACCATCATTCGCTTTCTGTATCCTTTCTTTTTATCTCTCTCTCTCTCTCCCACAGTTCATAATAATTATCATACTCGCGCACAATAGTGGGCGTATTTGTTTGGGTGTGTTTACGTCTCATTTACAGAGATGAAATCCGATGTGTTAGAAGTCACCCTTATCAGAGAATTCCAAAGTCGGATATTTGCCCTCTGAAAGAGAGAGATTCTATAAATGAAATGGACCAAAGTACACACCAAATCTTAGTAATTAACTAAAGTCTAGAATTTTAAGCCTTAAATGGCGCCAAACTATAATTGAAACCAACGGATCCGGCCCTAGCACTCGAAACTGAACCCATTCCCTCAGCAAAGTCATGCTGGTATGTTAACATGTTGATTTTCAAATAGAAATCTCCTCTATAATAAGCCCTCCCCCCGAGATTCAGATTCAGCACTTTCCTCAATCAGATTGTTCCACTTTGTGTGACTATTCTTAATTAGCCGAGACCGCGTGGGTGGCTGGTGGACAATGGCTAAAGTTTTATAATCGGAAAATACTTCCCTACTGACACAGTAAATCGTGGGGTGGCCAGTCGGAGACGGGCAAGTAACAAAATGTCAAAGGTCACAACAATGATGACACTGTGGTCCCTAACAAGGGGCGAGAACCCGTGCTGGTCAACAATGGGACTTTTCTGGCCATGTGCTCAAATATCAAATGACCCAGTTGCGTACTGCCCCCCCCCCCCTACACCCATAGATCTCCCACTGTTTCTTTGGGGGGCCAGCAGCCTCGGGCTGAGCCCCCCCCCCCCCCGAGAAACGTAAGAGCCTTCCTATACAGTTTGATATTGTGTGAAATGAAGGCATTCGTTCTGTGGATGAAGATTTTGGCGCGGGAAACCATTGCGATCTAGTGCCTATCTGGGAAACATTCCAATCCACGAAGGTCAGCCCGCAAACTTCAGAAAGTTTCAGTATCGTTTATGAGATCAACTTGTCATTAGAAATAATTAGTGTTAGGATAACAGGGAATTGATAACTGAAAGGTTTAGTTCTGTACCGTGTTTTAGTCACAAAAGTCCAAACTTAAGATATTTCCCAAAAAGTATTCTTCTTGCAAGGTGTTCTTGGCATTTACACCTCACTTTTCTGGTTTTTATTTTTCTTGTTAATGTTTAATGTGTTTTAGTGGTAAGGATTAGCAATTTTTTTGTGTTTTTTGTTTTTATTAATTTTGCTCTGGCAGAGGTCTTGTTAGGCCTTCTCTTCTCGATTTCCAACTGCCGAGGTACAATCTTTAATGTGTTCAATGTGCATACGGGCCTACCGAGTTTTTCGTCTTGATCCGAGAGGACTAGGTGCTCAATCCTACTTACCATAGGACCAGGGGGAGGAATTTCTCCCCCGAAGTCCCAACATGCCTGCACCGACCGGAAATCGAACCCGGTACCTTTGGCATAGGAGGTAAGCACCTTGCCTCTAGACCAGCATACTCCTTTTCCATCTCTTTCAGGATCCCTCGCTCTGTTAATGTCAGCCCTATGTTTCATGTGCTTTGCACCGAAGGCTGTAACTCGGTGATCTCAGTGCTCTACATGTCCTGTATTCTTTGTTCTAGAGTCTTCGGTGGCTTAGGCAAGGCTGAGAATATTATTAAACCATTCAGTCTCCATAAGCGGTCAACTATACTCAACTCAAGTAAACAGCGCTAACCATACAAATCATCAGCCTACAGTCAACAAATCAAACCAACCGTTTTCTGATCAACTATCTAAACTTTAATTCCCACAGCCAACCAAAATTCCAGTATGCACTGATAACATGCAGTGCTCAAACTGTGTAATCTTAATCATAAATGCCAACTACATTGTCCAAACTACGCAATTTTAAACAGAAATGCCAACAAATTTTCCTATTTACGCATTTAGTATAAATACCAGAGATGCATCGACGACCACTCTCTCCCTCCTCTTTTATGCCGTTGGCAGCTGCATTTACATTAGATTGTGTCTTTAGGTCTTTATTTTAGGAGGTTCGCTGCTCTTGGCATTTACACCTCATTTGCATTAGATTTGCCAATATCCATTCTTAAATAGGGTGTAGTCTGGTAAAGTTATTGTTCTCCACAATTTGCGCTGAGCTCTTAATTGCGAAACACTGTACATTCATAATTAGGTAAAACCAGAGAGTATAGATGTATAGAGAGGTTTCACTATTGGTCAATTTGCACTGCGAGACACGGGAAGCTCCGCATGGAGCGGAAAGTTGGTCACTGCGGTAAACAGTCGCCGTTTGTGCCATTTCCACAGGGCGTAAGAGCTTACAAACGGTTCTAAATAGTTTCACTCAGCCCAAAAAATATGAACAAACCACAGTAAACAGATATGCACATTATCTTCGGTGAAGGCAGTCTCTTTCAATTCTTGAATTTCTTGTTTACCGCAGCGACCTAGTTTCGCGATTTGGCGGAAGTGAGATCTCTCTATACATCTATACTCTCTGGTAAAACATATTTCTTTGCCTATAATTATGTCTTCACATTGTATTTGTTTCGCTTTACTTTTACGCTCTCTGAAAAAGTAACAGTTCTGGATTTGCATATACTGTGTTTTGCCAGGTGAGGTGGGACATACAATTTGCTCACAAACGAAATTTGATCTCCACTAGTGGCGAAAAGTGTCCAAGAAACGTAATACATCAATCAATTATAATTAGCATCTCAGTCTGCGTGGGAGGGTAAAACTACCACCACATCGGCTATGTCCATAAAACAGTACAGGTAGGTGTCACAATGGTTCGGCAGAATTTACTGTTTAAAAAAGCCCATGCCGATAAACTCAAAATTTCAGAAACCCGTGATAAAAGACGTATAATAAAATTATTAGATATCTGCTCAGTTGGGTGCGTAGGTAGGTAGGTAGGTAGGTAGGTAGGTAGGTAGGTAGGTAGATAGATAGGTAGGTAGGCAGGCGGGAACGTGGGTGGGTAAGTAGATAGGTAAGTAGGTAGGCAGCTAGGTAGGTAGGTAGGTAGGTAGGTAGGTAGGTAGGTAGGTAGGTAGGTAGGTAGGTAGGTAGGTAGGTACGTTGGGAGGGAGGTGGGTAGGCAGGAAAGCAAGCGGGCAGGTAGATAGGTAAGTAGATGGGTAAGAAGGCAGACAGGCATGAGTCGACTGGTCAACAAGATAACTGGGTAGCTGTTTCACCGGTTAGTTAACTGGTTGGTTCTTTGTCGAGTATTTAAGTCGCAGGATTGGTTTCGCCTTCCATACTCCTGCTTGTTCGTTTGATTGGTCCACCAAGCGAAACAATCTATAAATGCCCTCTTAAATGCCTCACTCCCCCAGCCACCCCCTGCAGAGACCCCGTTTCTGATCTCCACAGCTGTTTATTTGTAGTAACAAGCTGACTATCAATAAATATGATTCATTATCGATTAGGAACGAGTGTGATAAGACTAGCTAATATTGCGCACGTGAGGGGTGAGTAACACTGAACAGTGTCCCGCTGGGTGTTTGCCCTTTCCAGTCAGTGCGTGGGTGAACCCACACTCACTATAAAAACAGCGATCGATGACGTAAACAAGGGGATGTTCCCCGTGACGTATGAATGAGGTGATGAAGAATAACACAAGTGATTCAAGATTTAAACTAAAAACCTTAACAAATATTATGTGACTTTAAAGGGCTCTTGTCTCTCCATTCAGAAAAAAAAAGTAATAATAGTAACGACCGCCCATTCCCCGCCCCCGCCAAAGAATATCTATTATTTCGATCCCTATTAAATTTTGTAAGTTATAAATATGTTATTGTCAGAAATTGAATAGTCTCAAAGCTGTGACTAACCCAGAAAAGATTATGTTTGATACAAAGATTCTTGTCTTATAATGACGAAAATATAGAAATAATGACTCACGTCTTCAATGCGCTTTTGATATAGATTTTTTATGACAGATGTTTCCAACTTTATCAGCCCCGTGAGCTGTTCTATTCCCGTGCGTTCCAGAACGCTGCAACAAGAGATATCCTTTTTTTTTTTTCACTTTGCTACTGTTCCCTGGTTCATTCGTTCCCGGTGCTTGGTATAGAATTATATTGTTTAAATTCCAAATCTGGTTTCTGTTGTTATTTAATACTATCAATCTTAAGCCAAATGACGTCCATAAAATCTGTCCCTACTAATTCCTGTCCACAAACCTTAACCCTAACACATACCTTCCCTATACTCCATAGCTCGGGGATGGGAATCCTCCGGAAAGTTCTTGATTTCCTGAATTCGGAATGTTTAATTGTTGCTTTCCACAGGTGGAAATTTCCACTCTATCTCTTTCTGTTTTTTTTTCTGTTTTTTTTAAAAATTCTAATTCATAATAGTATGTAATATGTAACAATTAGCTTCTCTAACGCTCAAATCCATTTTTTAAAAAAAGATGTGCTCTAAAGCGCTGAACTAAAAGTAGGTCATCAATTAGTCATTTAATGATCATTTTAAAAGGAAAGGATTACTGTTATTAATAAATATCGTTATGTGTGTTGTCATTGTAAATGGCCCTACACAATGTCATGTGTGTGATGCTATTGGTGGCGACGCATTGCGTCAAAAGTTCCGGAACTTTTTGTCAGTTGCTCCACCCCTGATAACTTACGTACTGAGACACGCCTAGCAAGAGCCGGGCATGACACGGACCACCGCCCATTTCTCGGCAAGCATGAGAAAGAACCATCTAACTTTTATGACAAGGCTAATACTATACAAGTAAACGTTAAGTAATCACTGGGTTCAGTTATTAAGACGCTCGTAGGAAATCAAGCTGTTACCCGAAGGATACGCATTATTGCTTTTTACCCTTGATATAAAACATTCATAACATGTGACCAGGGTAATCGATCACTTTTTCTGCAATGCACGCCAACTGGTGCAAGGAATAATATGCGCATACATTCAATTTGATATGCGCTTTCTCGCTGTCATGCACGTGTACTCATTCACCTCATGCCCAACTCATTTAGTCAAGTAGCGCAGTAAAGTCCAGAATACACCGTAGATTTACTTTTTTTTTACTATTGTTATTATTATTTTAACAGCTTTTGACGAGTGTCATTTCAGTCGTTGTAAGAGGAACCCGTTGGGGTAAACATAAACATTGTTTCAACTTAAATTAAATTCATAAGATAATGCATTGTGTTATGAATATCGTTCTGATCTATTCCGCCTGTTGAGTAATTATAACTTTTAAAGCCGTGGAGAAGTGTATTTTATAACATTACCCACTGAAGTTATTCCATTTTTTGTTTTGAATTAGATGTAGCTAAAGCGGATCATTGCAACACCATAACTTGATGTTTTGTTGTTGCTGTTGTGAGAGATGTTGAAATATCTATGTTTAGGACCATCTTTGAAGTACACGCTTCTAAGAGGGTTTTGGCCCCTGCGTACGAAAAATATGCCGTACGTTTTTCAATTACGCGATACGGTAATGTAATAAATTATTTTTTTAAAAGGATTTTTTTTTTTTTCAGAAAAAAAAAAACAAAATGAGTTATAGGTTTATATAAACATCGAATTTGGTCTGTGTATCTCATGAAACAATCAATCAATAGTCCAGGCAAAATGTCACTCAAAGTTTGAAAATATATGAGGTTTTAGTAAACTATGAACTCTCAGTTTCACCATTCTTGTGGCCGTCCGCTATGACAAAGAGGTTCGAGGAAGGAGGATTGATGCCAAGAGTATGAAAAACATACATGGGTATATTTTGGGGGGGGGGGGGGTGGAGGGGGGGGGGTTGCCAAAGCCCGGCGTATACTTTTTTGAAAGGCTTCTTGAATTGTATGGGGGAGGGCGGGGCTTAAAGCACAGTGTCGGTAGAGGGCTTAGGGGGTGGCAGGGTGAAATGTATAGAAAAGTTGGGGATCCAAACTGTAGTAGCATTGGTCTGGATTCTGACCATGGTGGCCACAATAGCGCGTTCTGTGGCCTTTCCAGAGACAATTAGTGCAGAAACTAGCGCAGTAAAATAATGACGCCAATCAGGCTAATTGTCACCCGGTGATTATGTCTTCGTGCTGTTATTCAGAGAACCACAGAGGCGCAACATTGATGTCGCTTCACAGGAGAGATGAGGAGGTGGTGAGTGTGTGGGATAGACAAAGTTTCCGCTTCATTCATTGTCATAGACATTGTAAGACAGAATTGTTGTACTCATTTCTCGCTCTCTCTCTCTCTCTCTCTCTCTCTCTCTCTCTCTCTCCCGCGCGCACTCTCTCTCTTATCTCTGTGTGTGTCTCTCTCAGGGTCCTCCTCAGTCTCTCTCTCTCTCTGTCTGTCTG